>PVKA01055214.1:0-10414 GCA_004027165.1 Ctenomys sociabilis
CAAAACAGAGGTTCACTGCACCCTGTTTCTTGATTGCCTTCCCTGGAACTGTCCTTTCTCATTCAAATCTCTGTGTCACATCCCCCTGCCTTTGAACCAGCTGTCTGCAGACAGAAACCCCTACAAACTGTGTGTCAAAATAAACCTTTCTATTGTGTCAAAATGTCAGGCTGCCTGGCTATTGCAGCATCAAACCGGTGGCTGGAAGTATTCAGAGTCGGTATTACAGTGTTGCAGGATTCAATAAGCTGGGCTTAATACAAAATGTTACAATATGTGAAGATGAAGATGTAAAAGAAACCATAAGGTTTCCAGAAAACCCTTATAATGACAGGATGTTTTACATTAAAGGAGCCCTGGACCTGAGCATGAAGCATCAGATCTTCCCTAAAGAACAGTGAATAAAATATGAGGAAGATAAATTCTACCTTCAGCCATATCTCAAAACGTTAAAGAAAAGAAAGAGAAAAATAGGGAAAGTAGTAATCACATAGATGAAGTCTGTGAATGCAACTATCTTCAAAATATTTTTATGAACTTGGTTAAGCCTGTAACATACAGTTCAAAAATTATATGGTCTGAAGATACTGTACCTTAAATAAATATCTATTGTATTCATAAAAAAGATAAACCATTGTTCTTTCAGCTTGTGGATGTCGGATATTATAACTTAGTTATGGTAAAAGTAACTAAGACATAGGCCATG
The DNA here is from genome assembly GCA_004027165.1 of Ctenomys sociabilis. Lineage (NCBI taxonomy): Eukaryota > Metazoa > Chordata > Mammalia > Rodentia > Ctenomyidae > Ctenomys > Ctenomys sociabilis. The sequence goes on from PVKA01055214.1 coordinate 707, forward strand.
CTAAAAAAAAATATAGACTTTACTATAACGGCCAATGGGATGCTGTCTTCATTAGTTTCCTCATCACAGGGTCACAATATTCATTTACTTGTTACAAAATCTTACTTAGGCATTAAGAAGTTGCTTTATACATTCATTCAGAAGTGAAAATAATACTCTTGTCTGTTACAATCAAATTCAGATTTAAAACTCAATTATTCATCTAACTGCACTTAGCTCAGAGATGGAGACAACTGGAAAGAGTGTTGTTCATAACGTTACAGCAAGAGAAGCTGGAAAGACTAAAGATTAAAAAAAAAATCCTTAAACAAGTCAAAAAACAAATTCAGAACAAAAAGCCAACTCAAAATTTGTGGGAAGGTGCTTGTAGAGAGAAGCAATACATCTGTATTTGCTTACTTGGGCCACATGACATAAAATTTCACATGAGGAGGTAGGAACATTAAAACAGAAAACGTTATTGAATTGCTAAAGTCCCAGTGTAGGCAATGTTGATAGTGTAAAAATTCTGTAGGCTATAGACAAGGGATATTAGCAAATTCTTCATAAGATTTTCCCAAGGAACCCCACAAATATCTTACAGGGAAGATTAGAAAATAACCAAAGAAAATTCCCTCCGTGCTGCAGTCTGAGGAAAGGGAACAAACAACCACTGCCAGTTACACTTGTATCTACCTCCCTTATTTCAATTATAGAATAAAAACTAATCTGATGGACAAATTCATTAAAACATGTCTCTTGAGTACACTGATGCAGTACTATTGCAAATAAGGAGTAGAACAGACTTTACCAACAAAAATATTCAGACCCATTTCCCTATCTCTCCTAAATAATAAAACTTTATTATTTTTTTTTCGTGGAACCAAGGATTGAACTCAGGCCCTTACGCTTGCCAGGAAAGCATTTATTCCACTGAGCCATCTCCCAGATCCCAATAAAACTTTAATATGTGAGAATGAGGGGGTATAATGACAATGATTGGAAGATACTAGAGGAATTCCACTATATATAAGGTAAGAAAATAGGGAGGATAAACAAAGTTGTGTCCTGGGAGATAATGGTTCAATATAGAATGTTCCCCACATAACCTTGTGCTTATAGGTGGGAATTTTGGAAGGTGAGTGGAACATGGGAACATTGTGCTTACAGTAAATTAATCCACAGATGAATCCATACTATTAGAATGTACTATTAGAATTTAGTGCCTCGTCAGAAGAGGTGGTTTACTGGGGTTATGACCTGAAAGGGTACATCCCCTTCATCTTCTTTTTTCTCTGCTTCCTGACTGCCATTATATGATTAGCATTAATCCACAATAGGGCCTTCTCTCATGCTATTTCTAAGTTTGATCTACCCAACCATGAATATATCCACTGAAACTGTGAGCCAAAATAAATCTGTCCTTTAAATTATGACTGTTGAGTATTGTCTCAGCAATGGAAAAGTTATTGAGACAACACGTTAGTTAAAATTACCATTATATAGGTGCATGAATTCAACAAAATAATCCAATATAGTCCAGTAGTCCATAATAGTAGTGAGTTATCCATAGGACTGGAAATGTCAGAAGTTGTTGACTTGAGCCTTTCACAGTTCAACATATTAATATGGTTTTACTTTTTATAACTTGTTCTTATACTTTTCTGCTGGACTGTTAAGACCAAGATAAAGCAAGACCTATATAACAAGAAATGTATCTTTTTTATCTGATAAGGTCAGTCAAGTCCCCTCAGGATTTATCCTGTAACTCTGTGCCACAGTTTGCACATCCTTTGTCAGTATCAGCCATGAGGATGACTCACAGCCATTGCTTGACCAATTTGCTCTCTGTGAAAGCCTGAGAGAATATTTTCTCTGTGTGACTCTCCCTAGGCACACTATGTCATCAATCACGTTGCTCTGTGGCCCCATAATCTCCTTGATCAAAAAATTTGAGAAACATCTAAGTTACATGATGTTACAGTCATGCACCCACAATATTAAAATGGCAATGGAATACCCATCTCTAACAAAACTAAACCAAAAAAGAGGATACAAAGGAAGAACCATTTTGTATTTGTAAATACAAAATATTTAGGATAGATATACAGCTACTCTCTCTTAATTCAATGAGAAGAAAGATTTGTACTAATAGTGTTTGGACAGAATATCATATCTGCATCTTGTACTATGAATAACCACTAAGAAGATAACAATGTACAATACATTAATTATTGAAACTGTCCTATTGATCAGTTTTGAAAGTGTCTCATTGCTATCTGCTTCTCAACAAAATTAATAAAAAATTAGCATTATGTCTTGAAGAGAGGCAGAAGCACTAGTTAATGTCATATCCTTGAGATTGAGGTATGTCATGCTTAACTAGCACTGAGGTTAAACAAAAATATAAGACACATTTATCATACTCATCTCCCAAATATAATATAGCAGTAACATGGAATATCGCTGTTAGAGCTTACAAGACACAGACTCTGAGGAGCAGCAGAGATAGTAAGACAAAAGTTAGACTAGAGGGATATTAAGGCTCTGTTAGCCATATCAACAACAAAAAATTTCCTCTGGTAACCAAAGCAACAGTAATCTTCAAGGCTGGTAACCATAGAAACAATAGACTTCAACTGTGGTCACAATCCTGGCAGGATTAGCAGAAACCTCCACAGTAAAGACCTAGAAAGAAAGCCTGGCTCATATCCAAGCATTACAATCATCGGAAATTTACTTTTTTAATGTATCAGTTATTTAATTAGGTTCTTAGTAAGAAATTTAGAACAATAATTCATGAGAATAAACTCCATTTGTCAGAGCAAAAACAGATTGCAAGTAGCCCCGGAGCTGAGGAACAACTTTGATTTTTGCTAAAATCTGTGAGTCCACACTTTCTGATCCATCTTGCACTGCTCTGAAATCTGGTATCTCTCTTTCTCCGCATCGAAGATCTCACCCTCCTGGTGCCTGGGCTTCCGCAGCTTCTTCTTGAAGTAAGCATCAGTGAGGTGTTTGGGGATTTTCACTTTGCTGATGTCGATTTTTGTAGAGGTGGCAATGACAAATTTCTGGTGTGTTTTTCATAGAGGAACACGATTAAGGCGAAGAGGCCCAGTCACAAGTACAAGCCACTGTCCAACTGCTTCAGGAAGACCACTCTCTTGCCTCTGTGACGCCCGGTGTGGATAATCAAGATGGTGCCAGGAGTGATGCTAGCTCAAGTTTCTGCACATGCTGACTGAAGGGTTTCTTGCCGTGGCTCAAGAGCTTTTGGGGCACATCTTCAGTAGGGTAGTATCTAGGCATTTTTTGAAGCTTAACCACCCGGCTATCTCCATTCTTGTCCCCACTGACCGGTTTTGTGATTGTAGCAAGAACTTTCTCCTTCTTTTTCTTCTCAACCTTTGATTTAGCAGCTATGTACTTTCTCTTCTACAAAGGCTTTCTGGAATACATAGCGGATCAGGAGTATCTACCAATTCCTCTAACCAGGACAGGATTTCGACTGCAGCGGCGCTGCCCCTTCTTGGACTTCTTTGCTTTCTTCACCTTACCCTTTTTACCAGTACCACTGGCAAAAGCCTTCTGGGCTTCGGGTTTCTTCTCTTTAGTGTCTGGCTTCTCAGTTGTTTCACCCACCATCTTGCAAGATGGGAAAGAGAATTAAGCTTCCCCATCCTGAAATTTAAACAAAGTGGTCTGAATATTTTATTATCTGGGAGACAAGGCGTTGAATTCTATGTGAACAAGTATGAAAGTTAAAATGGAAGTTTTAATGAAGCACTAAGGCAAAATATAGATTCTAAATATAGTGTGAACTCCTGTATAATATAGTCATAGAAGGGGGCCCTAATCATTTTTGGCTTTTGAGTGAATTTTATCCAACTTTTAAAGTGAGGGTCAAATATAAAATTGAGAAATCACCTCTTACATTTATAGGGATGGCTAGGGCATTACACAGTAAGGCACTTGAAAAGCTACCAAACCTTTTCATTTTACATGTTTAATATCTGCCAAAGACCCATAAGTTGGGTCTTATCAGCTTGGTGATGTGGGGAGGTGGTGGAATTTTAAAGAGGCACAGAATAGTGTCATATTTTAGATGATCAAGTATATGTATTTTTATGTTATTTTATTATTTATTTATTTATTTATTTTTAAGTGTATGCATTTTTAGAAAGATTATGGCACCTTGGGTTCTTTCTTGCTCTTTTTCACATCTGGGCCATAAAGGGAGCTCCTCCTATAAACTCCCTTCCATGGTGTGCTACTTTGCCACAGACCCAGAAACAATAGGGTTGACTATCAATAGACTGAAACCTTTAATATCATGAGCATAATTAAATATTTTCTTTTTTAAGTTAACTACATCAGATATTAAATACAGTAATCAGAATTTGGCTAATATACTTATAGAAGAAATTTCAAATTATCATGGTACAGAATATCACCCAGGAATTGACCCAGGAAAAAATTAAATAAATAAAGCTATTAATTTTCTGGAGGAAAATCTTCAAGCCATAGACAAAGAATAATGGTGGATATTTGCTTTAACAAATAAATGAAGGTGATAAAAGCTCTAACCTTCTAGAAATGACAGAAAATTGTAAACACCACAACCTTAAGAGACAGGTTATTCACTGTGTATGCTGAAGAGTCAGAAGCAGGGGACCTAATTGGTCCTTTTCAAAGAAAACTGCTCCCATGCTAATAAAATCATTCTCATGATTGAAGCATTAACACATTCGTAAAGTTAAAACCTGACAATCTAACCACCTTTTTAGAGTGCCCAGCACTCAATATTGCTGCCTTAGTGCATTTAGTTCCCACACACTAACTTTGGAAAACACACCGAAAATCCATCAGCATTAATACACTATAGACTGTGGGAGACCTTCTGCACTCCCGTGCACCTGCTGTGGACCAAGTCAGGGCCTGCTGCATGACTGAGACTTTTCACAACACTCTTGGATCCACCCACCCCTCCAGAGCCAGCCCAAGCCCACCTTATGAGTGGGAACTTCCACAGAGCTCTGGGGATCCCTCCAGATCTACCCAAGCAGAGGCTCTGCCAGTGTGTGGGAGAACTTCTGCCTTCTGCTGCAACCGTTGGGCCGCTCCAGACCAAGCAAAGGCCTGCCTAATGGGAGAGACCTTTTGGCCTGCTCTCTGGATGCCTCCACCTCTCCGGAACCATCTTAAGCACACCTTGTGAGTGTGAATTTCCACCACCCTCTGGGTATCCCTCCAGATCCGCCCAAGTCCAGACCCGGTGAGTGTGTGGGAGAGCTTTTATGCTCTCCTGTTCCCCCTAAACCCTTTCAGACCCAGCTCAGGCCAGGCATACGGACCAAGGATAAAGCTGTGCAGCTGAAGTCACTGCACAGAGGCCAGGGACCAGAATCACCCAGCTAATACAGGAGCAGAACATCTTGCCAGAAGAACAAAACAGGTTCGTCTCCAAAGGCTGCAATAGGAAGGATCACAGCACAGTAGATAGAACCAAGCCAGGCACAGCTGGATAAACTAAGACCAGGTATATCAATACCTGAATTTCAGTAGGTGCTAAGGATATAACTACACCAAGGCTCTACACCAAAGCTCAGTTGGCAGTGCTATACAAATTGACAAAGAGAAAGCACAAAATGCAGTCTCAGATCTGAGTCCAACCAGAACAAGTGCAGAGGACACTAGCTTAGCTGAAATGTCTGAATTAATAGCGTCTGAAGTAAAGAAACAGCAGAAAGATATGCAAAAATTAAGATCAAAATTAATCTGTAAAACAAAAAAAAATAAATCTCTGAATTAATAACATCTGAAGTAAAGACACAATAGCAGAAAGGCATAGAGGAACTCAGATCAGAAATAACTTCTGAAATAAAGAAAGAAATCTCTGAATTAATAGCACCTGAAGTAAAGAATCAAGTGCAGATACATATAGAGGAAATCAGGCTAGAAATAATCTCTGAAGCAAAAGAATTAAAAACTGCTTCCCAAGAGGACACTGATAAAGAATAAACATTAGAAAAACTACAGATTCCTTGAACGAGCAATACAGGAAAGAAATACATCGCATGAAGCAGAGTCAAAGAGATATAGAGGAACTTAAAATTTTAATCATAAGCTTGCAAAACCGTTTCAGTGAAAGTGAAGATAGACTGAGTTTGTGACGACGCTGGCACAGCTAGTGAAAAGTTCAGAAAAGATCTCTTAAAAACAACTAGGATGCAGGAAAGGGTAATTGATCACCTGCAAGATGATGCAAACATAAATAATGTGAGACTACTAGGCATGAATGGGAAAGAAGGAGTCAATACAAATGATATAAAAAGAATATGGGCAGAAGTAATAGCAGAAAACTTCCCAAACATGAGAAAACAATCTGACATTCAGGTAACCAAAGTATACAGAATGCCAAGTAACTTCAACTCAATTAAAACACACTGAGACATATAATAGTCAATACCCCAGAAATCCAGCACAAAAACAATATAATAAAAGCCACTAGATAAAAGAAGCAGATAACATTCAAAGGAAAACCCATCAGAATTATGGCCAAATTCTCTGTAAAACCATAAAAGCAAGAACAGCATGGAGCAGAGTTCTTCAAGTCCTCTATGAAAAAAAATTCCAGCCCAGACTATTATACCCTGGAAAACGCTTTTTTGATTGAGAAGTGAACTACTTCCATGACAAAGAACAACTAAACAATTTCATGATCACAAAAGCAACCCTACACAGACAACTGCAAGACATTCTGGAGAGGGACCAAAATGATCAGAACTCCATGAATGAGAACAGAAGGAACCTACAAAACAGAAAACAATAGAACACGGGAGAAAAAAGGAGTAAGACAACAGATAAATGACATGTCAATTATAAGTCAACATGTCTCAATTATAACCATCAATGTAAATGGACTCAATTCAGCAATTAAGAAAAATCCACTGGCACAGTGGATTAGGAAACAAAATCCAACAATATGCTGCATACAAGAAATGCAGTTAACACATAAACAAATTCATAGGTGAAAGTCAAAGGATGGAAAACAAGACTTCATGCCACAGCAATTCAGAAAAAAAGCAGGGGTGTCAATCCTGTCCTCTGACACTCTCAACTTCAAAACAAGAATGACCTAACAAAATAAAAAAGGCCACTATATATTAATTAGAGGAAAATGTCAAGAGGAAGAGTTAACACACATAAATATGTATGCACCAAACACCGGAGCCCTCAACTATGTAAGACAAATCTTAATGGACATGAAAAATCTAATATCCAAGACCACAGACTTAACAGGAGACCTAAACATCCCCTTATCTAGAAATGATAGGTCAACCAGACCAAAAAAATTATCAAAGAAGTAGCAGAACTGAAGCAGAGCTTGCAACAAATGTACCTGCTGAACATATACAGAGTGTGCCACCCAACCACAGCTGAATACACACTTTTCTCAGTTCAAAATGGGTCATTTTTGAAAATAGGGCACATACTACTCCATAGGTAATGCTTAAGTATATGCAGGAAAAGAAATTATCAAACGCATATTATCTGACTACAGTGCAATGAAACTTGAAACAAATGACAAAAGAAACCAGAAAAACCTGCTAAATACATGGAAATTAAACACCACCCTACTCAGCCATCAATGGGTCACAGGTGAACTTCAAGAAGAAATTTAACAATATCTGCAAGTCAATGAAAATTGAAGCACAATTTATCGGAGTTCATGGGATGTGATGAAAGCAGTTCTCAGAGGGAAATTCATAGCTATGAACTGACACATTAGACAAAAAGAACAGGAACAAATAAACACCCCAATGTTTCACCTCCGAGATCTAGAAAAGGGAGAGCAAACCAAACTCAAAGCCCAAAGAAGGGAAGAAATCATAAAGATTAGAGCAGAAATTATTTCAATTGAGATGAAGAAAACAATTCAAAGAATCTACAAATCAAAAAGCTGGTTCTTTGAAAGACTAAATAAAATTGGTAAGCACCTAGCTAACCTCATCAAAAAGAGGAAAGAAAAAAATTAAAATCCACCAATAAGAAATGAAAAGGGTGGTATCACCACAGACACAGTAGAAATTTAGAAGATTATCAATAGCTACTTCAAGAATCTTTGTGCTCATAGAATAGAAAATACAGAAGAAATTGATAGATTCCTCAAAAGGTACAAATTACAAAAATTGAATCAAGAGTATAGCACAACTCTCAATAACCCAATAACAGCCAATGAGATATGACATGTAATAAAAAGCCTGCCAATGAAGAAAAGTCCAGGTTGTGATGGATTCACAGCTAAATACTACAAGAAATTCAGAGAGGATACAATCCCTACACACCTCAAACTCTTCAACGAAATTGAAAAGGTAGCATTTCTCCCAAAATCATTTCTAGAGGCAAGTATTATACTGATTCCAAAACCTGGAAAGACACAACTAAAAAAGAGAACTACAGGCTGATCTCCCTCATGAATATAGATGCAAAAATCCTCAATAAAATCCTAGCAAGTAGAATACAGCAAATCATCAAGAAGATCATACACCATGACCAGGTAGGATTCATCCAAGGGATGCAAGGATGGTTCAATATTCAAAAATCTATAAATGTAATACATTGTATTCATAGACTGAAATTTAAAAACCACATGATCATCTCAATTGATGCACAAAATCCTTTGACAAAGTCCAAAACTCATATAGGTTCGAAGTCCTACATAAAATTGGAATAGAAGGCCTCTACCTCAATTTGATAAAAGCCATCTAAGACAACCCAACAGCTAATATAACTCTAAGTGGGGAAAAGCTGGTATCTTTTACTCTTAGATCTGGGACAAGACAAAGATGTTCTATATCACCCTCCTATTCAATATAGTTTTGGAATCATTAGCTACAGCCGTTAGACTAGAGGGAGAAATAAAATGAATAAGAATAGATAAAGAAGAAGTTAAATTATCACTATTTGCAGATGACAAGATACTTTATTGGAAGACCCAAAAAATTCCACCAAGAAGCTACTAGAATTGAAATACAAATTTAGTAGCATAGCAGGATACAAAGTCAATACTCAAAAGTCAGTAGCATTCCTTAACACAAATAGCAAACACACTGAGAGGGAAACTATAGAAACAATACCATTTACAATAGCACTGCAGAAAATTAAATACCTTGGAATTCACTTAACCAAGGAAGTCAAAAATCTTTTCACAGAAAATTAAAACACCCTAAGAAAAGAGATTGTAGAACCTGTACTGCAACATCATGAAACTCAGGTGAGCTCCAAATTTTCTGAACAAGGAGATTATGGAGCCACAGAGGAAAGAGATTGAAGTTCTAAAGTGTGCCTGGGAAGAGTCACATGAAGAGAAAACTTTCTCTCAAGCTCTCACAGAGAGCAAACTGGTCAAGCATTGGCTGTGACTCATCCACATGGATGACACAGACAAAGGAACTACAGAATAATGTACAGGACTACAAGATAAACCCTGGGAGGACTTCACTGACCACATAGGAAATATAAAGTTCTTGTGTTGGTATATAAGTCTTGATCTACCTAGGTCTTAACTATCCAGCAGAAAAGTATAAAAATGAAGTATACATCGTGAGCCCATAATATTAAGCTGAGCTGTAAATGGATATGGCCAACAATTTCTTTGAATAACTCACTATGGTTGCAGAATGCTGGACTGTGTTGGATTGTGGTGTCGAGTTCAAGCACCTA
>PVKA01055215.1:0-10418 GCA_004027165.1 Ctenomys sociabilis
CTGGTTTCTATTTTGTTAGAAGAAAAGGCTTGGGATTAAAGGCATTTAAGTAATTAAGCACACGTCAAGACAATTTGGTGATGGGTAAATATAGTCTCTGTTAAATGCACCGTCTGGGGGTTCTGGTTTCGATTTACGTCCGGCTGGAGTGCAGGGATGAAAGCGGAATGTGGGGCCGACTGGGCCTTGTTCTGGGGGGAATCAAAACCAAATGGGCGTTCAGGAGCATGGCACCATTCTTCCAAGTACCTGTCCCAGTGGATGAAAGTTTCCTTTGAGTTTAGCCTGCGGGGAGTAGAGTGTGGTCCCTGTCACCCAGAAGCATTTGCAGATTTAATGAGCCTCTCTCCGGGAGGCAAACTGCAAACTCTGTGCTTTGGTTGGGCTTTTGTGTCCAGGAAACAGAGACGTCTCTGGAGCTAAATGTGAGGCTTTGGACGGCAAGCGTGTGTGTTCAGAGAGCAGTGCCAGGGCCTGACCCCACTCCGGTCATGTTTCTTGGTCCTAGTGCCTCTGGACATGGAGGAATGCAGGGATTCCAGGCCACGCTGGGCCAGACTATAGAGTGGGTGGAGAGGAAGCAGAGCTTCTCCTTTGGGGCCTGGAGTTGCAAGCAACAGGTATGAAGTGCCTGGAGGCTTGGAGAAGACTTGGAGAGTAGAGAGCGTCCCTGAGAGGTTACATTTTGGTTGCATGCAGGCACTGCTGCTCTTTGGGGACAAGAGGGAAAGAAAAATGCCTTTGGAGCTTTCTTCTCCCAATCCCTACTCTGGGAGTTGTATGACAAAAGCTTGGCGGGGGGAGTGTCTCTCTCCTTGCCCTTCTCTGGGTCTAGTATTACAGAAAGACTAGATGCAACCCTGAAAAAGAAAGCTTTACCATTGTGGCCAGATGGATGGCACGTGATGGAACCAATTAGCCCATTTTTAAAAAAAATTTTTTTTGCTGAAAAGAAAGGGAAAAAAAAATCAGAATTTCAATTTTCAAAGCAGAAACTTTTTCTTTTTTTAAGTTTGATTATTTATTCCCTTTTAAAACTGTTTTCCATGCTTGTTTGGGGGTAGAATCTTGGTTTCTGAAGGATGAGGGTAAACCAAGGGGCCAGTGCGTGCTCACTCCTGGATCACACTGTGGCCTGGTGGCTGCTGTTCAGAGACCTTCCCTTCTCCTTCTTCCTTTTGTGCTCTTCCCCTTGCTTAACCAGCAGATTCTGACTGGGATCCAGTGGATCACCCGTCCCATACCATCGAGGCATCCTGCAGAAGGTGCCCAGCCATGGGGCATGGAGAAACATTCAGTTACATACTTGGCAGGCCCTAGATTTTTCTGAGTTTAGGAATAACTCAGGTTTCAGAACCTTAATCTTTGCTCTAAGGCAAAGAGCCATTAGCCTAGACTTCCTGTCTTAGAAGGCAGAATAATCAACTGGAATCCAAAATTTCCTCCTCAGCATGGGAGGCCAGAAAAACATGTGAGAAGGGTGGGTACCCTTGAGGAACAGGCAGAGATGGTGAGTGTCTGCACTATCTCAGGGGAGCTGGCGACTCCCCTGACCTGCATCTCTGCGATCTCAGGCTATGTGACTTGAGAAGCGCAGGTGAAAGAGGAGTGCTTTCTGCCCAAGCCATCTTGCAAGCCTCTGGCGACATAAAGCACCAAGCCAGCCATGTCCTCGAGGGGCATGGGCTGCCTGCTTGGGGTTAGGGTTAGGTTAGGATCACAGGAAGCTCTGAGGCGGAGTGGAGGCAGGGTGCACAGATTTAGACCAAGATCTTCTTGAGGCTCTGGCAGCTGGACCCAGGAGTTCAGGTCGTCAGCCTAATGCTTCCAGACACTCTGCTACTGTGCTAAGTGAAGCTGAGAATTAACAGAAGAGAGAAGTGAAACACTTGTTTAATTTTTCCAGCACAGTTTAAGAACTATCTGTAGAGCACGTACAGCTGCATGACAATCATGGGGTGTCAACGCAAGGATTGGGGGTAATTCCTGGGGTACAGTTTAGCTGGAGCTCCACTTGTCTGTGATGTTTCGGCCTCTATCCATGTCGACAGCAGTCTTGTAGCTTTGAACTAACCCCTTCCCCCACCCCTCCCAGCTTGAGGCTCCTCCTTTTGATTATTGTAGGGCGGCTTCACATGACTGTGGTTAGGGCTTTTGAACTGATTAATGATGCTCTCAGTGAAATTGTAGTCTTGTGAGTAAAACAAATCTGCAGCTCGTCCGACCTCCCAGGCACCCCTCCTCTGTCTGCATCCCCTTCACCCGCCCCGTGCTCCTCTCATCCCCAAAGTTTTCGCTCACACTTTATGTTCGTGCCAAGGAGGAAACTTAAAGTCAGGACAGGATTGCTGGCTCTGGTGAAGCAGCAACACCAGAACACTCAGCTCTTGACTCACGGGAAGAGTGGCCGTCCACTCTGCCACCGCTGCTGTGTCCCCAGCCTCTGCTCCCTTGTGGGCCCATGGCATGGTCTGTGTGGCACCCTCGTCATAGATCTGTGATGAAGCAGGGCAAGGTTTGAGGCAGAGGTGCTGATGGAGGAGAGGGGGCTGTCTGGGGTCTTCTCTACTCTCTAAAACTGCACAGGAGGCATTGGAAGGAACAGGAGGTGGACAGCAATGACCTCTAATGAGTAAATGTTGCCTAATTTTTATCCAACCTCACTGTTTATCCAGAGCTATGAAAATACAGAATTCTTAGCCTTTGGGCACCACACAGTAGTCTTTCCAAAATCAGTATCTCCTCATCCCACTGCTGTCTAAGACTTTGGAAAGAATAGTTCAGGCAGGTAAGTGTATGTAAGACAAGAGAAATCACTGTGTACCAGAAACCCCCTTCTCTTCCTCCATTAAATGTGGACCCTTGTATGGCCAGATCCTTGGTCCCGGGAGCTGGTGAGATGTACACCTGCTCACCTGGGAGCCAGTGACCAAGGAGCCTGTCCTGGCTCAGACAGAACGTAGACCCTGCTTTGTAGTCTCTGGATAAAGTCAAGAATGAAGCAAACAAATAACAAGCCTTCTGTGCTGAACAAGCTCGCTGCTGTATGTCAGAATTAGAGGCAGGAGCACTTGGACATTCAACATCTATTCAGTGCGCCCTGTTGTGTGCCAGTGGTGTGAACTGCCATGAAGGGAAGTCTTTGATGTGCAGTTTACAGACTTTTTTTTTGTTTCAGGGCACCTTTGCATTTACAAAAACTGTTGAAAGAATTTTAAGTGATGTCTCCTGCTCAGCATGTATTCTTTTAGAACTTAAAATTGGGAAATCGTTTCAGCTCAAAATATTCCTTTCTTATAATTATTACCACATATTAACTGCATACATTAATGAGAAAAACTGATAGTTCCATCCATACATGCATTGCGAAGCTGTTATGTCCATCCAATTCATAAATATATAAAAACAAGTTGGATATGGTGGTACACACCTATAATCCCAGCACTTGGGAGGCTGAGGCAGGAGGATGGCTGTCAGTTTGGGCTGTGTAGTGACTTCAAGGTTACACTGAACTACATGGCAAGACCCTGTCTCAAATAATCAATCAAATGAACAAAAATTAAGCCAACCAATTAACTAACCACAAGCACACTTTCCACTAACCACCAGAGGATAGTGTCATTACATAGCATAAAACCACATTGTATACTTGTGAGAAAATTATGAAATAGAAAAATATCTCAGTACTATCATAAAAATAGTTTTGACCTCATGATCCCCTTGAAAGGGGACCCTAGAGAGTCCCTAGTGAGTCCCAAGGTTGCCCCGACCTCAGGGAAGCTGGCACTCACTGAAAGCTGCACACCTCAGGGAGGTTAAGGTGCAGAAGACAGAGCAGGTGCTGCTGTGGAAGGGAGCAAGAGAGAGCAGGAATTGGCTCCTGGGAGGTGGGGTGCTCTGGCTCTAGCTTTTATTGATCAGAGTCACACTTGTCTATGCAGCCAAGCCCATGCTATTGAATGCTGAGCCCCCTCACTGCTTGGGGGCCCTCTGATGCTGGTGGGGTTGTGAGGTGGGTGGGCTGGAGGTATCTGAGTTTTGGAGCAATGTGCAGTTTGAGAGAGCACACTTGAGTTGAACGCATGACATTGCATTTGGGAAATGAGGGCTATTCGTTAAGAACTAAGGTTTGGACAAAAGATTCTAGATCAGAAGGACATAGAGGAGAAAACAGAGGTTCCTAGTGGGGAGGTGAGCAAGAGTTTATGATATATATATATATATATATATATTCATATTTTCAACAGCCCTTTGGGTTATTAATCTCCCTTTCTTTTCCTCTCTAGGTATTAACTCTCTGATAGCAAACAATATCTATGAGGCTGCCTACCCACTTCATGATGTAAGTACTGTTGTCATTGGAGTGCTTTCTTGAGTCTTCCAGAAGCTGAACAACACAGGTTACAGCAATGGGTGGACGTATGCAGGGCAAGGCAAAGAGAATTATGACATTAAAATACCTCAGTAGATTTTGGTCCCCTTGGTGCTGGCAATAATGCTCAGCTTAATTTTGCCAGTGGTCTACAACTATGTTTCTAATGGAACTGGCAAAAGGAGCTAGTTTTATTTGAGCTTTCCTTAACTTTCTGCCTTTATCCTGGTCAAAGTGTGAGCATAAAGCCCTAACGTGTGGGAGGGGAGAGAGAGACTGGTGAAGGCCACAGAAAGAAACTCAGAGGGCTGGGGCCGCACAGTCTGCTGGGGGCATTCCTCGGGTCGGAGTAGTGTTATGAACATCCCATGATGCAATGCTATGATATTTGTTAAGACAATTCATGAAGGACTTAACCGGGTCTTGAACTGCATACTTCTTTGGGAGGGTTGCATTTTTAGCATCTGTGGTGCAGTGGTGCTGTATGAGATTGCCCAACAGGAATAGCTTAGATGGGGGTCTCCCTTCCTGACTTGTCCGCTTCAGTACAAAAAGCCCAGTTGTACCAATTATGAACAGGAGTGGCCATGCTATGGCACGGGGTGATCTTCCCATGATGTGCCATTCTATGTCCAGGCAGCAGCTTCGCCTTTCTCTCTGTTGTGCATAGGAGCAGGCTTTTGTCTAAAGCACTGGAAGGAGAGCATCCTCGTGTGAGAAGCTATCCCAGTAAACCTCACAAGTGATGATGACTAAGAAAATGGAATGTTGGCCCTTTTCCATGCCAACGTTTTGGCCTTCCTTAAATGGAAATGAAAAAAGAGATGAAACTAGAGGATAAAAAAAGAAAATTCTTTCTCATGTGGCATCTGTTCCTGATACGTTCATTGGCCTTATCTGGCATCCCTTCTTCTTCTACAGGGTGAATATGACAGTCCAGGGGAGGACATGAATGACAGAAAGGTAAGCCCGCCTTGTGCTGTGGGGAAGGACCGTTATGGATGGTGCGGAACTGGCTACAAGTACTTACCTGTTCTTCAGTGTTTTTCTTCTATACTTTTCCCACTCCCAAGCATTTGGAAGTGTGAGGGTCACTTCTGGGTGAGTCCATGACTGTGCTGTGGGGTGTTCCAGGCTGCTCCTGGGGCACTAGCAATGCTAGCCATTCAAAACAGACCCAAGAGTCCTCCACTGAGGACCTGTCTCACCTCCTTGACAAGAGAGTATCAACTAAGACGCATGGGTGGACCATAGTACTTAGCTTACAGATGTGGAAACCAAGACACAGTGAAGCTGAGCACCTTGCTCAAGATCTCGCAGACCTTGCTCCCTGAATCTAGTGTCCCTGCCTCAGATGCCACTTGTCCACCCCACTGTGGCTTCTTTTGTAGTCATTTTTAAATTATGTTTTCCTGTGCTATAGGCAGGCTCATAGAATATCAGCACTCCCAAATTGCAGGTGCAGAAGCTGAAGGAGGAGGATGCTCTGTGATATTGTGCATTCCAAGGTGCTTGAATGGGAGGTTGCAGAGAGGGGAGGGCAGAGTCCCTTGGCTCCTCCCTGCACAGCACTCTTCCGGCCCTCTGTCTTCACCTCGTCATTTTGACTGTGACACAATGGCCCTGTGGCTGTGTTTCCACCCCTTTCCATGGCCTGGCACCTACAGCATGGTCCCAAGCACTTTAGTGGGGACCCAGGTGTTGCTCCTCCTTGCCCACCCTCATGCCCAGCCATCAGCAACAGAGGATGGGGGTGAGGGCAGAAGGGATGAGGGATTGAAGCCCAAGAAGTTTCCTTCTCCCAGTTCTGTTGTCTGGAAAACCACTCATCTCCCAAGTTGCTTTTTGAGCAGGCTTCTTTTTATCCCGCCTATTAGTCCCTGTTATGAAGTGTTAAGTATTAAAAACATAAAAGGTCTTTTCCAGAAATACTGCTGTGATTGCTTACACATGTCCCCTCTCTGCCCGCTCAGGGAATCTGCTGTAGTATTTTGATGCCTTAACCTCATCTGTTTTCTATCTGATGCTAATAGTCTCGGTGTTTAATTTCCTGAAAAGTCCTGCATCAAATTTAAAGGGAAAGGAGGGAGCATTTCTTCCCACATCTCACCTCTCTCTTACAACCGTTTTCTTGTCCTCCCATACTTTCATTTCGTGTTCCTCCCCTTTAAACAGTGATCACCATCCTAGGAACCTCCTTCTGGGTTGTGGTGACCCAGTGTGTCCAGGGATGTTGCAGACTGCACAGTAACTCATGGGAGAAATCAAGAGACCCTTATATTATCAGCACTAGTAGAGAGAAATGAACTGCGGACAGTCCAGAACACATGTGTATTTGTCTTTGGAATGAAATGATGTGATTATTAACACAAACAGCAATGCATTTTAAGGACAAGCTTTCCTCTTAGGAAGCCTTTTGCTTAGGCCAGTGGAATGCTGCTGGTCCCCAACCGGCTGGTAGGGAGATGGGAGCTGCGAGGGAGGGCCTGGGCCAGGTGGAGTCCAGTGTCGGTGAGCAGTTTCCAAAGCTGCAGTGAGCAGGTTGCTCCGTGGAGGTGAGCAAGCGTCTCTGAGCCAGCAGGACCCCTCCTTGGGGCTTGGTATTGGGTTTAGCCAGTTCTCATTTTTCTCTGTCTGGGTCATGGGTGGGAACTGTGTTTTGCCATGATAGGGGAAGAAGGAAGGCGAGAGGGACAGTATGGACTTTTTTTCTTTTCAACTGGGTTGGGAAACCCACCCAGGAGAGGAGACAGGCTGGGATGCTCACAAATGACTGTGAGGCTGGGACTAAGGCCTTGGTATCCAAATGCTGAGCAGTGTCCTCGCGACACAGCTACAGCTTCTTCGGTCCAGAGAGAGGTGTGCTCACTTTGGTGCTGGGGTATTGATTCATTTCAGTGGTGCACAGGTGGTACCTACATCATATCTCTTATTTTATCTTATGTTATTTTATTGAGAAACAAATATCAGTGAGACGGTATCAAAACTGATCACTACGACAGTTTCAATAATTAGTACATTGTACATTGTTATCTTCTTAGTGTTATCCATAGTACATGAAGTACAAGAAGCAGACAGGATATCCTGTCCAAACACTATTAGTGCAAATCTTTCTTCTCACAGAATTAAGCAAAAGTAGCTGTATATCTATCCTAACTATTCTGTATATACAAACACAAAATGGTCCTTCCTTTGTATCCCCTTTTTTTGTTTACTTCTGTCAGAGATGGGTATTCTATTGGCATCTAAATGCTACAGGTGCATGAATTCAGGAAAACACTCCAACACAGTCTAGCAGTCCACAACAGTAGTGGGTTATCTGCAGAAGTTGTTGATTTGAGCCTTTCACAGCCTTATCTCAATGGAGGAGAGAAACCATCAGAACACATGCAGTGCATTTCCTCATGCTTTATTCTGTGATGCTAGGTATTCTCTGAGAGGGCTACAGGAATGCTCTGGCTACGTACAAGGGAGGATTCCTACGTGTGCGGCTGGGGTGCGGAGAAGCCTTGAGGCGTGCAGAGCAGCCTCGGGGCTGGGGGTGGCTTGCACCGCTGCCCCGGGCTGCCCTCCCTCCCTCCCGGTGCCTGCCTGTTTCCCTTCGTTCTTTCCTTGCAGTTTGTAGGGTTCCTCTGATCTCCCCAAGTCCCAGCTCACCCAGGCAGACTGTAAGCAGGCTGAAAGCCTGACCGCCCTGGAGGGTGGCAGTGTGCTCTCCAGCCAGCTTGCCTGCCGACTCTGCCCAGGTGGGAGCTGCCAGCTTTCCCCTCCCCTCCTAGCAGGTAATCAGGGAGCTGCTTTCCTCCGGAGAACAGGCATTTCCAGCTTTCCTAGAAGCCAGGGCAGAAGGAAGAGGGAGTGGTCTGGGGGCAGCTGGACTTCTCCTGGTTCCTAGCAGCTGCTTACTTCTATGTTTGCTGAAGCTGCCTGGTCCTCGAGGACTCCAGACAAGTGATGGTTACTCTCAGGGAGGCTGCCATGCCGGTGTAGACTCCCTGCGATTTCCTGCTCACTTACAGTGGAAAACCCAGGGCATATGTGACACCGTGGGGTTCCTCATCCTTTTTTTTGCAGCCCTCGGTTCCAGGCTGTGGCCCAGCTTTTGCTGGAGGCTGTCTTGTCTAGCGATTCACTCATTCCCTTGTGTGTGAAAGGAGTCAGTCCTACATTATAAGATCCTGCCTTTCAGACAAGGATGGGAATTGGGTCTTTGAGTTCTCTTGAGGATTAGTTTGCCAGGCCTCCAGCTTTAATGTGACTTTGTGGAGATGGTGAAGCCTTGCCAGAACCCGGGAGGAGAGCCACCCTCAACACGAGTGCCTCTGAGGCTCCCCTGCCGGCACCACCTCTTCTCCCACTGGCATGCGTCAAGTTGCCTTCTCAGGAGTGAGTAACCCGGGGAGGATCATGATCCCACACACTCTGCCCTTCCCCTGGTGTTGTAGGATGTCCTTAGGAAGGGTTTAAGGACCTGACTTAGTGACCTGCTGTCAAGTGTAGTCTTCCAGGGAGCTGACCTCGCTGCTTGCATATGCATCTGTCCTGTGGGAAATCCCTGTGTGTGGTTTCCTGTCGTGGAGCTTTGGGAACACACTTGGAATTGTCCAGGTGTACTGCAGTGGGGCGCTGTCCTTTAAGAAGGAGCCACAGCTCTCTCTCATTTAATTGGAAGCCTGGATGTTTGGTGAAGAGAAGACAGATCATAAGCAGAAAGTGGATTTGCTAAGAGCTGCAGTAGAATATTCTAGACTCTGCAAGTTGGAAGAGACTGTTAGATGTTCCCGTGGCACAACCCCGTACTTTACCTGGGCTGCGCTGCTCCTCCTGGGGCAGACACTGTATGTGCCTTCCCTTAGCCTGGCTCCTAGCCCCTTCTGAGAGCCGGGTTGTGACCCACTTAATCTTGATTGTGGGTGGTGGAACATTCTCAGAGGTGGAGAAGGGTGTGCTGCCCCTCTCTTTCCCTAACTCCCCTGAAGATGACAGACAGGAGGCTGTGTGGGCTTCCTAGTAGGATCCATGCAAACATCTGCATGGGTGCTTGCCCACCTTCCCAGCGTGGCTCTGTAGCTCTTTCCAGTGTTTTCCCAGGGGCAGCCTAATGATTCCCTCCTCTGTGTTTTCCTAGTTCATCTATATTAAACTCAAGCAATCTTCTTGGCTCATCATCCCCTGTGTTCACAGCTATGGATAGAATGTTGTACTTATATTGTACTTAGATTCCACGCTGAAATTGGGACTAAAAGTGTCTTCCAGATTCTATAATCCCAGCTGGTGTAAGGCTTCTGAACTTTGCTTCTTGGAGCATTTCTAGTTTTTTCTCTCCAGGGCAGCAGCAGACAGATCTTCTCAGACTGAGGACTTGGCTGAACATGTGACCTAGGGGGGAATTTAGTCTTGAGGTCAGAGCATGCCCACAAGAAGGCAGCAATATCCCATGCTCCTCCAGGAGGGCCTTGCCTTCATCTCCTGAGGCAGACTGGCCTCCCTTTGTGCCACAAATGGTATCACTGTGATGAGCAGGTGCTAGAGGGCCAGGGTTTGCACTCGGGAGCAAGAAATCAAAACTCATGGCAGAAGAAAAACCCAAGATGGAAGAATAATAAAAGTAAATTACAAGGCACCTTCCTGGAATGAGCAGAATCCACGCTCAGGATTTGAGATCCTGCCCATGTAGCCTTCTTTTATGTCTCACTTTTTATACTTTGCAAATGGCAGTTCTCATTTTAGTTGTAATGTTTTTCAAGACTGAGGTAGAAATGATGGTTTCTGGGAACTGATGTTCAACTGATGTCCAGAATGTCTGCTTAGAGCAGGCTCTCCTGGATGGATTTCCTTGTCAGCTGTATGTGATGTAAGAAACAGGTAAAGTGTACAGAGCATGAAGAACCAACATAGTAGTAGGTGCACTGAAAATCTGTCAATTCTAGACTTGTTATTTGAGCAAGAAATCTATACTGCACAGCATGGCTTTCCAGTTGAAGTCTAATGGTAGCCCACTGCTAAATTTCTTTGTTTGCCTGTGGATGATTTCTGAAGCTCCCTG
>PVKA01055216.1:0-10413 GCA_004027165.1 Ctenomys sociabilis
TCTTTGATATAATTCAGCTACATAAATACCTGTAAATATAATATCATGTATGCACCTTGTACAATACCAAAACATTATGAAAACAGTTTGCAATGTATTATTTCATCGACTCTGTATGGTTATGGTGTTTTGAAACTGTCTGATTGACATTTGTATTTCAATAAAATAAAAATAAATGGAAAAAAAAAAAAAAATAAAAATAAAAAAAAAAAAAAAAAAAAAAAAAAAAAAAAAAAAAAAAAAAAAAAGAGATGTGGGCATGAGATGCAGTTCAGTTAAAATACTGGCTAGGGAATTATTTTGTTTTCAGTGATTTGTCTGACTATTTTGGTGTTGAAGATCAAACCCAAGACTTCCCATATACCAATAAGTGCTCTACTTATTCTACAACCTTTTTTTTTTAAATGTGGATTGAGGACCAGCCAAATAGCTCAGCAGACTAAAGAGTCTTACCTTAGGTTTGATCCTAGGTGAGCCTTGCTGGCCCCAACCCCAGGGTACACTGAGATGGTGATTGAGCCTGGGCATGGTGGCATACACCTGTAATCTTAGCATTTTGGAGGCAGAAAAAAGGAGAATCACTACAAGTCTGATTTATGTAGTTAGACCCTGTAGAACTTGTGCTAAATACATTTTTTAAAAATGTGGATTGGCTTTTCTCTCTTCAAACAGGTGTTAGGCTTTTGGGTCATTTTTTCAAAAGTGAAATTTTGACAGGACAGAAAATGGAGACTTCAAGAATTCCTAGTCTCTAATTCTAAAAACTTTCAGGTGGAATAGAATCTGAGAGAGAGAGAGAGAGAGAGAGAGAGAGAGAGAGAGAGAGAGAGAGAGAGAGAGGGACTGTATCCTGGACTCAAGAAAAGATAGGAAGGACATTTCTTCATTCGCTGGAGATGCACTGGGAATAGGACATGACCTTGAGAGGAACGGATTTGCTGGGCAAGTGCAGCACAGCATGGGGACTTGCTTCATACGCCTGCTTGACCAAAGGAAACCAGGTTTCCAGGTGCTGATGACAGATAGCAGAAGGTGTCCTAATTCTTTGTAGCCTGTAAGACCTTGGAGAGTTGATATAACTAGAGGGAGGGGCCTGGAAGTGGCTGACATCAATTTTCCTACTAGACCTCTTGACTAGGAAAATCAGAATGAAGTCTAAGCTGATCTGTAGATATAATGAAATATGTTAACTCTCATGCATCTGATTCTGAGGACTGACAACACATCCATATATGAGTTCCATGAAATGAAATATAGTGAAAATTTTGTACCAATAACATGTGTGACAGGATACCCTTCTTAGAGAATGTTTTCTATGCTGTTCATGACTTTAACCTGAGTTTTCAAGTTTCTGCATGATCCCTTTAATTTTAGGTATAACAGATTTATTAGGCAGCATGACATCTTTACCTTTTCCTCCAAAACCACTTGTACCAAAGTTTAAATTTTGGTGAAATATGCAGTTTTTAATTTTATACTTCAGCCTGACCTGATAAATAATCTCACAGCCACAGAAAAATAAATACATTGGGTAAATGGAAAACAAATTGAGAAAAAGCAACTAGGGTTTCTTCATTGTTTATTCCTCCAAATCAGTCAATATATAAATAACAGTCTGTGGTTGTCAAAGCCACAGAAACAAACATTTGGGGGTCTGCACATTCTGCCAGTCCCAGGGAAGGATACAGTGAACTGGATCTTACATGTTGGTGGGATGAACGAAGGCTGGAGTCTTCTATGAACCCTTCCTCTCACTTAAAAGCTCTGTGTTGTAAGAACGGATTAGTTCTTCCTGAGTGATCACTCCTGCTTCTGTTTGAGAAAAAGCATATCCATCTAGAGAAGAAAAGACAGGACAATCCATTAGGAGCATTAAGGATCAGGGAACATTCTGGTGACAGAATCAAGGTTCCAACTAGACCAGGACATCTTCACTGTCTCAGTTATCCTTCTCTCCTTTCTGGGACAAAATACTCAAAACCCAAAATGAAGGAAGGGAAGGCTGATTTAGCTTATAGCCGGTGGAGGTTTCAGTCCATGCTCAGCTGGCTTCAAGGCACAGTGGTCCTTGGCACACAGAGCAACTGTTCATGGCAGTGGCAGAGAGCAGGGAGAGCCAAAGGATAGGCGCAGCCTCAGGCAGCTCAATAGCTTCTCTCCCCTCTTTACATTGTAATGCAGAACATCTGCCCCAGGGCACTTACACCCATAATCCTAGATTTGGATCAAGACAGGCTCCAAAAGCCGCCCCATGACTGCATGAGGCTGTGGGGGGAACAGCTAGACACAAACTGTAACATCCACCTTGGTTAGCAGCTGAGGTAGGGATGAGGGTATAGTGACAGGAGGAGGACAAGGTGACGCAGCATGCATATGCAGATTTGGCCCATTTTTTTCAGGGTCCACAGTTGATTTATGGTGGAGAGTGTAGAGAGTGGCTGAACATGGAAAACAATCACACATGCAGGGCTAAGACGAAGCTTCCTGCAGAACGTGGAGAGTTCCTTGAGTCATGAAAACAAGCTGTTCCAGCTTGCAAACAGGTTTATAGACAGAGAGGTTGAAATCGCCATCAGCCCCCTGAGCTTATAAATAAAAGCTCTATAGTCTTGGGTAGTTTCTTTCCTCCCATCAGGAAAGAGAGGGCTCCACCTGACCTTAGTTTTCATCTCTTATCTTTATTTCTTCATCCTCTAACTGCTTTTCTCCAGATAGCATAGGGAGCTGCTGTGCAGGATGTAGCAGAGGGGTGGGGGGGGAGATGTCAAGGTTGTTTGGTATTTTGTTCTGCTTTGATGGTGCTGGGAGGCAGAGCTCATGGCATCTTGCGTGCTAGCCAAGTACTCTGCTACTGAGCCATATCTCTACTCTTGTGTTACAATTATATTTGTTTATTTTGTGATACTGAGGAGGTCTGGGGCCTTCACTCTGGGGCCTTCACTGTGAGCTATTCCTCCTCCCTTTCTAATTTTCTTTTTAAAATTTGAGACAAGGTCCTCTAATTTGTTAAGTTGTCCAAGATGGGCTCAAAGTTATGATACTCCTGCCTCAAAACACTGCCTGTAATGCTCAGAGTTCTGTAATTACAGGCTCCATGCTGCTGGTTCCTCAGTTGCTTTCTAAAGTGCTCCTGAAGATTCTAATGTGCAAGGTACCCTACAAAGAAACTGCTGTTCTATGTGATGCAAGCTGGCTGGGGCTATGTCACTCTTGCTATTTTCATCATAGTCAGCACTTGCTGAGGTTGTGTATGCAAATGGAGGTCAAATGTTCCCCAGGAAGAATCCGATTTAGAAGATCCTGCATCTTTGTCAGGCTGAGCTTGTTTGCACAGAAATCCCATTGCCTACATTTCTGTTCTCCCACATGAGGTGTTCCTACATTTCCCAGAGAACACTGTGAGGAGAAGGAACAAACCAATGAGTTTAACAACATATCAAGGTCTCTTGTGGCCTAGAATAGAGTCAGATCAGCCGAGTAGTAGGACTAAATGTCTGCATCAAGTGGGTTTAAGAGAGAATAAGAGACGAAGAATTGGTGATGATGGATGGAGATGATCTCATAAAGAACTGCTGCTACAGTGGAGTGCAAAGAAATGAGGCAAATGCTAGTGAGTAACATGAGGTCCAAAGAAAGCTCCACCTCCTCAGGCGACTGTGTGCCCTGGAAAGGAGAAGCCAGTGATGCTGGGCGAGCACTTAGTGAATTGCTGGAATAGAACTCTGGAGTAGCAAGAGGAGAGGAAACCAATGGCACCAGTTTCCTGACTGGCTTCAGGCAGGTGGGGTGTGGTGGGAGCCAGGGAAGGACAGCGCTCAGGCCAGTTTCTTAGGGGAGGAGAAATTAGGGTCAGCAGTGGGGAACGAGGGTGGGAGCAATGTCAGCCTGAATTCTTCTGATGTCTGCTCCATTTTCTTGCTGAGGCTAATTTTTACCTCCCGTTGTTATTTAACTATTTCTTCCATAATAACTCTAGGGAGAGAGGGAAAAAAGTAAAGTGGAGGATGTAGGATGGGCTGAAAGAGCTGTATGTGTGTGCCCAAGACACAAATAGTGATCATTCCAACAGGCATAAATTTCAGAGATAAAAAAATTACAATGAGAGAACTTAGAACTAAAACCTCTACAACTGAGAGGGGTGGTATAAGGGAGGGCAGTAGGGAAATGGATCTGTTCAAAACATGCAAATGTGAAAACATACTCAAACCCAATATACAATATATTGGAAACAAAAATAAGAATTTTACAACTTTCAAGTAACACCTTGCTTATATCAAGGGAGCAACTAAATTTCATGCCAACACAAACACCAACTGCTTCATCATGGTTTGAACTTTTTGCCTGTCTTGCTTCTTTCTCTGCTACAACATTCAGAGGTCAGGCAAGGCTTCAGCCATCTGTCCTGGCACTTCAGAATGTATTTCGCACTCAGGGAGGGAGAATTGAACTAACTTTTTTAAGGTTCATACATAACTGGGCTATTTTCACTCCATACCAAATGATGTCCATAATGTTTCTTTGAAAAAAAAATTATTTGAAGTTAATACCATTTTAAATGGTACAATGGGAAACTGTCAAAACTTTGAAACCTCATGATGGACATTTGAGCATTTTGTGACTTAGAAAAGGGAAATCAGGAATTATTTTCTTTCAACTTTCACATGCTTTATGTCAAACACATTGATTTCTCAAATCTAATGCATCTCTTTTGGCCAAAAAAGTACTTTACTTTTAAAAATAGATTACAATAGAGGTGATTTAGCTATTTTGATAAGTAATTGATAACATAAATTAGCTTTTATATTATAAAATACAAACAGCCATGTTAAAATGCACGGCTCAGAGGCATTAGGTACATTCACACTATTGTTCAACCATCTATTTTTAGAACTCTTTTAGTCTCACAAAACTGAAATTCTGCCTGGTAAACACCAACCTCTATCCCCCTTCTCCAGCCTCTGACAGCCTCCATGCTTTCTGAATCTATGAATGTGAGTATTGCATATGAGTAGGATCAGAGTTTGTCCTTTTGTATTATGCTTATTTCAAGCAGTACACTGTTTTCAAGTAAAATGGCCTGACTTTTAATTCCTCATCCTCCTTTGCAAATACATGGAGTTCAATGTTATTATCCAATTTATAATGTGTTACTTACGTGGAATACTTAGGTCCACAGAATTGTCATGGAAGACAACTTCACAGGGCTGGGGAGGAGCTAAGGACATTTGTACACTTTCTTCTGTCATCCTGGGAGTAAATCAAATACAGCCAACATTAGTCCATCCAAACAGATCTCAAAGGAATTTATGGGAAAAATAAAGTTGCAAGTGAAAGTATGGGACAGCCCTCACAGTTTGAAGAATGCTTATGTAAAAAAAAAATACTTAGGTATTTAAAATAACCTGACATTAGCTGAACAGTCAGCATGGTACAACTTCTAAAATAGTATCTTCCTATGAGCATTTCTTTGGAACAATTGTCCTTTTGAAAGAACCACATTGAGCAGTAAGTGTCCTCCGGCTAACTCTCTTGCTTGCCCAGAGCACTTTAGAGATTTTCCAGTGTATCTAACCCTTGTCCCAACATCATTTCTTAACAGCAATGTAGTATACTACTGTGGTCCAAGACTCCTGGCAATGTGTCTTATGAAAAGAGCTTGTATTCTTGAGGAGGGCCCTCCTTGTATGGACCATAGAGTTTGCTGTGGGACCACAGTGGAAATTTAAGTACAAGAATTCCTAAATTTCAAACAGTGAGGTAATTTAATTAGCTTACTCCTCTAAGGCATGTAATTAAAGAAATCTATGTTTTGTTTTTTGTTTTTTTGAATCAGGGATTTAACTCAGGCCCTTGAGCTTTCCAGGCAAGCTCTTATTCTACTGAGCTATCTCCCAGCCCAGAGAATTTTATTTATTTATTGGTACAGGGTCTCTCAACACAGTTACAAATCAGTGATCCTCCTGTCTCAGCCTCCCCAATGCTGGGATTATAGGCATGTACAATAACTGGGGTTCTGGGGCCCATTTGGCAGGCATGCCACACTGGGGCTCAAACTTGGGTCCTTGCACTTGCCAAGCAAGCTCTTAGACCTCTGAGCTATCTCTCCAGCACATGTTTTTTTCTACAAGTTTAAAAACAGGGTTTAAAAATGGACCTACCTAGTCTAATACTAGTTCTTTTTTTTTTTTTTTTTTTTTTTTGCCAGCTCAGCCCACCGTCAGGGTGGGGCTGGAGCCATGTATGTGGTGCCAGGGATCAAACTGTGGCCCCTGTGCCTGCCTAAGCTGGCCTAAACAGGTGCTTTAGACCACTGAGTCAATTCGCCCGCCCTGGACCTACCTAGTCTAGCCTGCTAGTCTTTCTCACCTGCTGGACTGTCATCAGGTCATGAGAATTTTCTGCTGTTTTGGACTTGACATACACCTTGGTATTTCCAAAGATGGGAGGGGCCTGGAGGCTGTGTGAAACACTACAGCTGCCTTCAGAACCCACAGCCTCATCCCTGACTGTGAGCTTGTGCAGGAACGGTGCGTCCTCTCCCTGCTGTTGGTACTAACCCACGGAGAATCCAAGAACCCCTGCCTCTTGCAAGCTAGAAGCCTGCCTTTCCAGCTCAGAGGAATATTTCCAAGACTGTTTGAAAGCACATTTTCTCTCAGATAAAATGTGTACATGGTTATAAAGTCTAAAGAGAAAGCAAATGAAGGCAGATCACTCACACTTGATATTCCTTGCCCAGTACCTGGTCCCTCGTTTTTATTCTTTTCTGGTAACTCCTAGTACTTGTTGTGTTTTTTGAGTAATATTCCATAGGTGCTTTATCAGTGAAAATGATTATGCATTTTTGTTATATTTGTAATTTGCATAAAAGGTTACATATTATAGAGTGTTCTAGATTTTTTTTTTTTTGTTAATGCATCTTAGGGACATTTCTATCTCAATATATAGAAAGAGTCCTCATTTCTTTTCACAGTTTGATTGTTTTAGTGACTGGATGTGTGCTTGTCCCTAAATATTTGCTATTCTAGGTGTTGCTACAATCCTTCATGTAGAGATATCTGCAAGTATTTCTAGGTCAATGAAGGGGGTAAATTCTCAGAAATGGATTCATTGAGTCACAAGCTATTCACATTTGTATTTATGTAAATATTACTAAGCTAGCTGTCCTAAGTTTCTCTTTCCCCACATCTTCACCAAGGGTTGACATCTTTTGATGAATGAAAAATGTTCTTCTCACTTATTTTTATTTATTATGCCTGAAGTTGAGAATACTTGTATCTTTTCCAGTGAGGCGTTCAACTACTTTTCTGTACTTTGATGATGTTTTTCTCATGAATTCTGGAAATCTTCCCAAACTTTCACTTTGTCCACTCAAGAATAACTCTTTGTTATGTAAGCTTTCCTTCTGAACAGTTATATTGTGTTTATATTTTGATCTTGGTTTCTTTTACTGGTTTCATTTTGTATATGATAAAATGTTAGATCTTTAAAATATTTCCTATATCTTAACTTCACCATCATGGATTTCAACAATGGTTCTTACTGCATTCCCAATTCCCAAGTGAACAAAGGGAATACCTCCTTCCTGTCACAAATTTATTCTTGAAACTTTCCAATGGAAACTTCAATGAACATTAGCTGCTCTGGTTTCTATCATTACTGATCACCTTTGTCTATTATGAAATTTCATACATATGTGTGTACAATGGTGTCCTGTGTCTTTCTGTGTGGGGAAGAGGGGACTTGGCCAATTTGATATATGTGCTGAACATGAGGAGTCAGGGAAAGTCTGAACATTCCTGGGAATTGGCTGTGGGAGAAAGAACAAGGAGGAAAGGATGAATAGGAAAGAACAGGCTGTGAGCACTTGCCTCACATACATGAAATCCTGAGTTCTGTTCCAGCACTGAGACACACAGGGACAGACAGACAACACAGACAGACAGACAAACAGACAGAGACAGATAGAGACAATGGAAGAGAGAGAGAGAGAGAGAACACATGAAGAGAATAGACTCACCTCTTCTCAAACACCGAAGAAAAATTAAATCCTTTAACTTTGCTGCTTTCCAGCTGGTGAATGTTGGCTAGAAGACTTCTTTTATGGGTATTTCTTATCCTGCAGCACATTGGAAAGATAAAAAATATATTAGACACAAGAGCTTTACTAGCTTTGAATGACTTTTTTGCCCCCTTATGGCAGCTGGGCATCCTTTCACTGTAGGCCATGTCATAGATAGAGTGCAGCATTACACATTCAACCTCCATGTGCCTGCAGACCTGACTTCTCTAGTAGCTGAGAGCCCATCCAGAGAGTGGTGCAGAGCAGCTCTGTAGCACAGCAGTGCTCGCTGCCCATGCAGCCCTGTGGACTCATCTAGATGTGAGTCTGCTGCAGAGGAGCTCTGGACCTGGAGGGAGCCTTTGGCCCGCACAGCCAGGCTGTGGCCTAAAGATTGCTAGGACTCACAAGTCCTTATTGTTTTCTATTATGCTCATCACTTGAGAATCTTGACACCTAAATTCTCATTCTGCTCTCTCACAAATTGAGAGATCTTTGCGATGCCATCTACAGTACTTGAAGCGGCTGGGCAAACATCTTAGCAGCTCATTTATCAGGTGTGCAGAAGCTGGACTGGAAACATACAGGTGACCAGACAGATGATTTAACAGCTTCTTTGCACATTCTCTAGCTATACTCAGGCACTTGGCATTCATTCACTTGTGTTTCCCTTCACTTCCCTTTGAGTGCCAGAACAAAAAACAGGAATCATCTCTACTTCTTACAAATCGGGCTACTAGTGTGCGCTGCCCAGCTCCACCCTCTACCCCTCTAGTAACACCTCTCAGCCTTAGGAAAACAGCACCTGAGTGGCACCCAGAGGCTACACATTTTGCATTTTCAGAAAGCTCCTAGTGCTAAAAGAGACAGGTGACAGTGGACAAAGACCAGAGGACACAGGAGAAGCAAAGCCTCCTCTAGGGAAGTGCACTAGAGCTGCAGTCAGGAGGAGGTGTAGCCAGTCACAGCGGGAGTGGGCAAGAGAGTGCTACAGACAGAAGCAGGAGATGCACAACTCTGCAATGGGTGGAAGGCGGTGAGCATGGCCCAAGAGGGAGAGGTAGGCATGGGGAGCAATCTCCGGCCCTGAGAAAGATTTAGTCTTGGTCGTGAGAGGAATCCCCCAGAGACCTCTAATGGGAACAGTTCCTGGATTGCTAAGTTAGCTGGGGTCTCTCTTTGATCCCAGCAAGTAACACAGAAAATAAAGTACAAAATAGTTTAAGATGGTAGTAAGATTTGATGATTTATGAACTTTAGTCTGGCTAAAATGTGGGATAATGGGAAGAAAAGACTGTAGACTGGGAGAAATTAGGTCAATGGCCAAGCATTAGAACATAAGTCAAGGAACATACTTTAAGATAACATTGCATAAAAAATTAACAAACCTGAATTCTAATGTACACCTAGAGAAAAACATTCCTGTGTATGTAGGTAGTGTGTTTCCACGTGAGGAATTTTCCAAGTGGCTCCTTAAAAGAGAAAGCTGTCATTCCACTCTCTTTCCACAGGCAATTTACCTACATTTTAACTTAGTCAACAGTGTGACTCTATTTGCATTTTATTTATCTCGTGCAAACCTTTTTATCAAAATAAACTAGTGAATGGCACATAAACACTTTTATACTCTACCATGGTCATTTCACAACTGATCACTGGACTTAGGTATTTCTAGATTTATCTGGGAAGTAGAAAGAGAAAAAAGGAGAAGAAAAAATTTTAAAATAGGGCATAGGCCTTGGAAAAGAGTTGGGAGGGTATTTTAAAGGTTTCCAAGCTCATGTTCTTTCATGATGCAAAGTTGTGGCTCAAGCATGGTCATCCCCGGAAACATTCAGACACTGAAGAGAGGACAGTAAAGGAGAGCATGTGAGGTACAGAAATGGCCACACAAAACATATTAGCTGTTCTTTTTTGGTGTGGAAAGAAATTTTAAAGAAAGCATAGATATTTTCTAACACCTAGGAATGTATTATAAATAAACAATCAAATATTGTATGTGCCATTTGTTCTTTTCCACAAAATACATTAAGTAACTAAATTTCAGCGGCTTTTCGAAAAATAGATACTAGATACATCCGTGGGCAGATAGGTATAGAGATAGATAATACTATATTGTAGGTATTTTTCTAAGCACTTCACATGTTAACTGACTTAAAAGCATCATTTAAAATAAATTTGTACATTAATATTAGATTTTACCACCTTGTAATAGTTTTTATGTGAAATAAGATAAATGACAGTAGACTATCTAGTTTTTCAACACAATGTATTTGCCACCTCCCAAGCTCAGAACCACATCTCACTATAGTCACATACAGAAATAGTTGGCTTGGAAATTGGCTGTTGTG
>PVKA01055217.1:0-10399 GCA_004027165.1 Ctenomys sociabilis
TCATGGAAGTATTTTACTTCTCCATTATACTTGAAAGAGAGTTTTGCAGGGTATATCAGTCTGGGTTGGAATTTATTTTCTTGCAAGACTTGAAGTACTTTGCTCCACGCTTTTCTTGACTTAATGGTTTGTGAAGAGAAATCTGCCATTATTCTGATGGGTTTTCCTTTAAATGTGATCTGTTTCTTTTCTTTAGTGGCTTTTAGTATACTGTTCCTGTGCTGAATTTCTGGGATGTTGATCATTATATGTCTGGTAGTGGTTTTAATTGGGTTGATGTTATTTCAGTTCTATATGCTTCAGTTGCCTGAATGTCAGGTTGTTGCCCCATATTTGGGAAGTTTTCTGCTATTACTTCCATCCATATTCTTTTTATATCATTTGTATTGACTCCTTCCTTCTCATTGATGCCTATTAGTCTCACATTGTTCATCTTTGCATCATCTTGCAGGTGTTGAATTATTTTTTTCCTGCATCCTAGTTGTTTTTAAGAGATCTTTGCTTACTTTTTCACTAGCTGCAATGGTGTCTTTAAGGTCAGAGTCTATTTTCACTTTCATTCAAACGGATTTGCCAGTTTATGATTGAGGTTTTAATTTTATCACTTTGGATCTGTTTCATACATTCTATTTCTTTTCTATATTGCTTATTCAGGGGTTCCATCATTTCTATATTCTGCTCTATTTTTTTTTTATCAGTGTATTCTTTAGAAGCAGTTAGTACTTCTTTCATTATAGTTATCATTACATTTTTTACTTCAGAAATTATTTCTGATCTGATTTCTTCTATACCTTTCTTCAGATGTTTCTTACTTCCAACGCTGTTATTTCAGAGATTTCAGGTGTGTGATTTCCAATTTCCTCTATGCTAGTGTCTTCTGCATTTGTATTGGGTGGATTCAGGGCCTGAGACTGCTTTTTGTTCCTTTTCTTTGTCATTTTGTAGACCACTGATTTTTGACCTTTGATGTAGAGCTTAGATAGTTATTACCTTGGCACCAGGTCTGGATCTATGAAGTTCAGACTCCTCCAGGTGGGTGTGGCTTGGGTCTGGCTGCTGTGCTTCACTTCTTCCTGCTGCAGCCTTGCAGGTGAACCCTTTGTGCCACACTGGCAAGATGTTCTGCTCCTGAATCAGCTGGGTGGGTCTTGCCTCTAGCCTCTTTGCAGGGAGCTCTGCTGAAGGGTTCCACACTGGGCCTGGGCCCTAGGTCGCTTCAGGATTGGGGAGGCCGGGCATTTTCACTCTGACACTGGGCCTGCACTCTGGGTTGATTCAGGGTCCAGAGGCCCCGGGCAGTGTCACTCACATGCTGGGCTTACGCTGTGGGTCGCTTCAGGACCCAGCGGCCCAGGCGGTGTCACTCGCATGCTGGCTCAACTTCTTCATATTGCTGTAATGGGGATTGAAATCAGGGTCTTCATACCAAGCTACATTTTCAGCCACTTTTTTTCTTTTTTCTTTTTAAATTTTGAAATAGTGTCTCACTCAGTTGTCTGGGCTAAGCTAGGACTTGACATCCTCCTCCCTCAGCTTCCCAGAGTACTAAGATTTCAGGCGTGTACCATCATACTTTAAATAATATACTTTCTTAACAAAGTGTAAATATTACATCCTGGAATAGAAAAAGGTTCCATCCAAAGGCTCACCATCATGTCAGATATAATTCTATGCATGCAAATTGAGATGACAGCAACAAAAAAAGAAGACAATAAGCAAAAACACAGGTATTTGGAAACTGAAAAATGCGTTCCCCAAAGTAAGACCTGTTCCTAGTGCGAGTCAGACTGCAAGGCAGTGTATGAGAAATGTTATAGCGAGCACTTCCCAGCAAAGGCTACCGCTAGGGAGCCAGGGTGTCAGCAAGGGCCCACCCACTTTCCCTGGGCTCAGATCTGCCCATCTTGGATAGGAACAGGAACTTCCTAGAAATATGGGCATCTTTTGTTTTGTTTTGTTTTGGGTTTTTTTTTTTTTTTTTTATTTTAGGGAAGGGTCTGCAGGGTGTTCAGGGTCTCACTACTAGATAGGAGTCCTAGTTTACAGCCTCCCAAGAGCTGTGATTATAGGCACCACCACGCCCAGTCTCAATTGTCCTCTCAGCATGCCCCGGGGGCGGGGCCAGCACAGCAGGCCCCAGGGATCAACCCCCACCCCCTTGCAGGAGCAATGTGGGCATCTTTTGATAAATGCTGGTGTCTCTTCTGCTTCCAGGTGACTGTGGCAGCCAATATGACCTCTTGTGACCCTGGAGAGTGGCTCTCTGATGACCTCTGCTGCCAGGGCTGCCCAGCTGGTGAGTCCAGAACACCTGCCAGAGTCATCTGCGGGTTGCTTTTCCCACTTGGAGAAGCCAAGCCACAGGTCTTTAGCAAGGACAGAGCTGGAAATGGCCTGGACATGGATAGTGTGGCCACCATTACAACCCACGCTTCCACCTGGGGAGTTTCCTTGGACCCTGTTTGTAGGACCTCCCATATGAACAGAGAAGTATTGGGTCAATATTATCCCTTAGTTATTGCAGACTGATCGGGCCCACGATCTCCCTAGGTGGATGGTAAAGGCTTAAATAAAGTGGTGTGGTTTTATGGCTCCAGGAAGATCAAAACTCTTTAACAGGATTTGAGATTCTCTGGAGGTTAAGACAAAGATCTTCTCTGGGAGGCCAGTATTTATTTAGTTATCAAAGCAAGGGAGGGGAATACAGCAGAAAGGCAGGAACTGCTCAACTAAGACACTGTGTTAATTTAAGAACTATGTTATTTTCTGGAAGGTTTCTACCCAGGAGTGAGATGCCTGCAGCTGTGATCTTTATCTAGATAACAGGTTGGAGCTAGGTGTTCTTGGAGCTGTTGTCTCATCTTGCCCTTCGAGGTGTCACGGCCTTGCCTGCTATTATAGGCCTCAGCAGGGATCAGTGACTCTCAGAGTTTCACTTATTGAGTGCACTGTCCATCTGCAGACAAGGGACCTGGGACTTGGACAGAGTTACAAGTAAACGTGAAAGTCCAATTGGTTACCTTCAAGCCTACTCAAAGCTGCTACGTAGTGGTCTCCACCAGAGAAGGGCAGATCCTTGTCTTGAAGGGCACTGGGGAGTCTTCTGCAGGGTTGCAGGACACCTGCGAGGGGTCCAGTCAGAAGTTTCCACCCACCATCCCTCCTTCTAGGAGGAACCCAATCAGGGCTGAGTACAGGAGGCTCCTAACAGAGAAGTGGCTTAGGGTTGCCCTTGTGTGTTTCACCCTCATATTACTACTCTGGGAAACAGAGTAATATCTACTCCTTACTGCAAGGAGGTCTAGACAAAAGATACATGACTGTCCCTACTGGAGCCACATACTGCAACTCTCCACACAGCCATATATGCTTCTACATGAATATCCACACTTGTACCTGCACATTTGTAACACACATGTATGCTCACTCACCTACACGTGTCCAAAAAAATACACACTCTACTACGTTTCCGCACCTATGCATACTTGCAAGTGTACACCTACACACACCTGCATAACGCACACACCACCCATCAGGGACAGAGGAGGCGTCACTGGCCTGACCTGAAGTCTGCTGAACTCCTCATGCGTGTGTGTGATGCCTGCAGTGCCGAGGGTGAGCATTATCAGGAGTTCGGCCTGTCTCTGCTGTGCCACCAGGAGAACCATCATAGGAGAGCAGAACTTCAAGATTCCTCTATGAAACCTGCCTAGGTGGTTAGGAACCTCAGGGGAGAGCTGGAGGTGGTGCAGGCAGCAAACAGGCTCCAAGTCTTCTGCCTTGTTCATACACAGGGCCTTGTTTAAATCCAAGAGTGCTGCAGACTTCAGTTCCTGGGGACACATGAGCAATAGGTTTAGCATGATGGCCATGGCAGTGTGTAGGTCTAGAAGGGTCCAAGGAGGGTGGATAGCTGGGAGCAGGTGCTGCACAGGTTGTCTGGTTGCCATGTGTCCTAAGGAAGGGACAGTCAGCGGCAGTTCCTAGTTCTGGACCCTCTTGGAGTAGGACAGCTCCAGGCCTTGTGCCACTTCTCTCCATTCTCATGCAGGCCACTTTGTCACAAAAATCTGCCAAGAAAACCATGGCATGGCAGAATGTGCACCGTGTGAACCTGGGACCTTCATGGCCCAGCCCAACCTGCTGTTGGCCTGCTTTCTCTGTTCTGGGTGCAACAAGGGTAAGTGTGGCGCTGTCCATAGGCAGGGGTGGTGGGAACACTGCTGCCATTTGTTTATTGTTCATTGGGTTTTTTGTTTTGTAATTTGCAGTGCTTGAAAATGCTACATAGGCCTCTGTGATCTCTCTTTTCACAGTGGTCTGTTCTCACGCTGCAGACTGTATCTTTCTTGATACTTTCAGTTGGCCCACACTCATTCTGCATAAGCAGGCACTTAAACAACTGGGCTAACTGGTAGGCCCTACACTTATTCTGAAGAATGTGCTTCTATTCCTAACCTTTAATAAATGTAAAACCTCAAAAGAAAGAAAGTGCTACATAGGTGCCCTACCCTCACTTACGCTCCATCCATCCACTGGCTTGAAAGCATGCCTCTCCCTCTAATTCATGGAGACCATACCAAGGGTATTTGCTGCAGCTGTGCAGAGATGCTAAGCTGGCCTGGTGTCCCTTACACAGGTCTGGTTCCAGGTAGGACAGTGGTGAGCGGTCTCCCTACTGTGGTGACCTATATACACTGCCAAAACATCAATCTTCAAATTATTATATTTTTTTTTTCGGAACTGAGGATTTGAACTCAGGCCCTTGCCAGGAAAGCACTTATTCCACTGAGCCATCTCCCTGGCCCCTTTATTAGGGTTTATAAAGACATTTAACAAGTGTTGTATATGAGATTAATAAGTAACTATGCAGTAGCAACAAATTGCTTTTATAAAAATGTCATCTAAGAGAAAGATACTCATTTGCATTCACCAAAAATAACACTCAGAT
Organism: Ctenomys sociabilis; assembly: GCA_004027165.1. Taxonomy (NCBI): domain Eukaryota; kingdom Metazoa; phylum Chordata; class Mammalia; order Rodentia; family Ctenomyidae; genus Ctenomys; species Ctenomys sociabilis. The sequence goes on from PVKA01055217.1 coordinate 4,952, forward strand.
ACTTTGGAATGAATCTAGCAAAGGAAGTATAAGTTGAACAAATAGTATTCAAGACTATCTAAACTGTAGGAAATAGGAACAAGATTGCAGGTAAAAAGACTCAGTCTCAAGGGCCGGCCAGATAGCTCAGTGGACTGAAGCACCTAATTAGGCAAAGCACAGCAGCCAGGGTTCAATTCCCTGTGTGCAGTGCCATGTTGGCCCCACCCCTGGGGTGCACTGAGATGGAGATTGAGACTGGGCATGGTGGCACGCACCTGTAATCCCAGAGCTTGGGAGGCTGAAAACAGGAGAAGCGCTATAAGTTCAGTCTACATAGTGAGACCCTGTAGACCCTGTACTAAAATTTGTAAAAAAAAAAAAAAAAAAAAAAAAAAGACTCAGTCTCATAAAATGCCCATTATTGCCCATGGGATGGTCCTTGGAGTCAGAGCATCCCTAATGGGATTCTCAACAGGAATTTTCTTGAAATGAGAAGCTAACTGTTACCACAAGTCCTGAAGACCACAGCCCAGGTGGCATGAGACCTACCCTGATGGCACAGCTCCTTGTGAGGGGACAGTGAGAACGACCTGAAGTTCAGGCAGGGCTGGAATGGTGGGATGAGCACGATAGCACAGAGCTCATTCTGAGACCACAGAGGTGATGCATTACAGTTCATGCAAGAGAGCAAAACTAGCAGAGGAAACTAGAATATCTACGTTTTTAAGGCACCTAGTAATTTTTATGTGTATTGTAAAAGTCACAGCCCACAGGAAGAGTTTAATGAATACCACTACATTAGAATTCATGTTCTTGTTCATCAAAAAACACCCATGCTTAAATTGTTAGCCATGGAATGGGGGAGTACATTTGTAACAGTAAAAGACACATAAGGACAGTGTCCAGAACATATATCTAGGACTGTGCATCAGCAAGAAAAGAGCTTGTAGGGCTGGGGCTGGGACAGAGCACTTTCCCAGCTTAAGTGAGGCTCTGGATTCTACCCAAGGTGAAAGATAGACAGACAGAGACAGACAGACTGAGAGACAGGGAAGGAGAAAGAGAGACACAGACAGACATGCACACACACAGAGACAGAGACAGAGACAGAAACAGAAACAGAGAGACAGAGACAGACAGACAGACAGATCCCAGCCCAGACTGCAAGGCCCCTGCTGACACAGATTCTCCAGGTCACAGACAACAGGGCCTGGCTGTTCCCCTTGGTCCCCATATTAGAAGATAAAGTAAGGGCAGATTCTTTGCCCTGGGTCAAGAGCCAATGGAGGTGGCCTCACTGTGTTGTGACCAGTGTACAAGGGGACAGAGTCCCATCCTCATGACTGATTCTCAACCTCCTCTCTAACAGAGCAAAAGGAGGTTTCCAACTGTTCCTTGACTACTGATCAGCAGTGCGAGTGCAAGGAAGGCTACTACTGCGACTCAGAAAATTGTGTGGAGCACTGCTTCCGGTGCAGCAAGTACCAGTGGGCTGGGTCCTCCCTCTCCTTTACCACTTCCTTCTCTTTCGATCATTTAGAGAGTTCTGCCAAGCTCAGGAACCCCATTCCATACAACAGGGATGGCACTTGGATGTGTCCTGGTGGCCTGCCAGAAGACAATGCTCACGTGCTACTCAGCTTTCTCTCACTGTGATCAAATGCCTGAGAAGAACATCTTGAGGCAGGACAGGCTTATTTTGCCTCGTGGTTTCAGAGCTGGCAGTCCACGGTCACCTTGTACTGTTGGTTCTGTAATGAGGCAGAAATATCATGATGGAAAGGTGTGATGGAGGGAGGCTATTCAATTTCGGCTGACCAGGAAGCAAGGAAGGAAAAAGCCTGAGAGGAAGGGGCAGGTACAAGGTAGAGCCCCACATGACCCACTCCCAGCAACAAGGCCCCACACCTTCTGTTTCCATCACCTCCTAATAATGCCACTGACTTATGATCTTCAGGTGAGATGGCAAGGCCTAATAGTTAAGGCACACAATGGAAGTGCATAGACAGTGTAAGACAGCTAATGACCAGATCCTGATATTTAAACTGCCATAGGGGGCTACTGCTATTAAGTGTCCAGGAACAGCCACTCTGAGGAAGTGGTCATGAGGGGGAAATGGAACCATAGAAAGTTCTGAGGTGAGAGAGCTCTAAGCCCTCTCCAGATGAGGTGAAATTGTGAGGCTTCAGGTAGGCATGAATTTCAGGGAACATGTTAAGAAGATATCATAGTAATAAGGCCACTTACAAAATATTTTGCATTTGTGAGGCATGCTGCAGACCCAGCTTTTGTTTTTAAATATAACTCAGAACAGGTACTTGGTGAGTTTAAGCCTTCATGTCCGGTTCAGCTCTGGTTCAATCAAGCCTGTGTCTTCCTTGAACTTGACTGCCTTTCCCCTTCTCCACCAACTGGCTTTGTCTTTGGATTGACCTCCATCATGAGAGAGGAATGGCAAGTCTGGTCCTCATGGCCAGATGGTCTACCAGAAAAGAGAAAGAAAGGCTCTGCTAAATATTATAGACAACTCCTAAGATCTACTCTCGTTGGATCAGTTTGAGCAAGATGACCAAATCATGGCAGGGCCATCCTGGGGTGGAGGCTGGTCCTTCCCAACCCCTACCCTATGAGTGAAGATGAGGATGCTATGAGCTGAGTCTGTCTGGGCACCAGGGACACTCAGTATTTCCTTCCAGTTGTTCTGAAGGCAGTGATGTCCTTGAGCCGTGCCACCCGAAAGCGAACACCAAATGTGCCAAGATGAATCAAGAGCCACGTAAGTGCATGACTCGTTCTTTTAAGTCCAGGTGCACAGACCTTTTCTGGACCCCATGTGGTCTGTGTACTCGCTACTCATCTCTGCCTTTGTAGTAAAATAAATAAACAAACAATTGTTCAATGCCATACATCCTCAGCTCTTCTTCTGCTGTGATTCCACAAGGGTGAGGAAGGATTCCTGAGCAATCTCCTAGATATCTCCCTGTGCGACAGTCCCTCCTACATGGTGGCCAACCAGCCAATAGTCTCCAACCTATAAGCATCCAGGTTATGCCCTAGGAATAGACAGACCCCTTGGCCAGGACCACTCACATGGGACCCCTACCTGAGGAGCAGAGCCTCTGAGTTTGGTGAGACCACCTGCTCCAAGAACCTGAGTGACATCGCACAGCCTCTGAGTCTCAGGGCTGGAGAGATGGTGATGGAGACAGGCACTCTCCTATGGCTGTCACTCTGATAAGGACACCTCTGCTCACCTCTACCCTAACACTCTATTCTGCATTCTCCTAGAAGACTTAAACTGGTGCCAGCTTGTCTTCTGTCTGGTTGCTGTTATCACCATTGCCACCATCATCATCATCACTGCTGTCTGCTACTACTCTAGGACAGGTATATTAGAGCTGGGTCCATCCATGAGAAAAGGAAACCTATAGCTCTGTAGTTCCGAATGGGGACTCTCAAGGTCCTCCTTCTCACCCCAGCAGTAACTCACGGACTTGCGCTGGAAGGCTCTATGACCAGTTTCTTAGCTAACAGCATCTCAGGTAGGTCAGCTATGATGGCAGCAAGCATCATCCCAGAAATAGGGGACCTGAGGGAGGCGGGGCCTGAAAATCTCCCTGGGCGAGAGAGTGTTGCCAAGCTCTGGAAACTCAAGTGTGTTGTCTCCTGTGGGTGGTATTTCCTTTCTTTCAAAGAAATCATGTTTAACTCTACCCCTTCTTTCTGATTTTAGTGGAGGACAATGAAGTGACACCCATGTAAGCATCATGCTGGGATTCGGATCCATCTCTCCTGGGAATTCCTTAGGGCATCTGAACGTCCCACCTGGCACCAAACATTCAGGCTGGGTGCAGTAAAGTCCCAGGGGCTCCAGAAGCAGGTGGGAGACAGCCCAGGCCTTCCTGTCTGTGTCCTCACTTATGAAAGCTAGAGTCTGTGCTAGAAGAGACTGAAGGTCTTGAGGTTTAGACCACTGATGGGAAACTAAGACACAAAAGAAGAAAGGCTTTTTAGGGGCATCCTGGGGTAGCCAATATGGGGGATCACAGAGGTGGGCCTAAAACACAAATCATCTTGCACTGTGGATTTCTGCAGGTCTATAGAAAGGACCGGTTAACACTTAATTTTTTTTTTTTTTTCATTTTCCCCCTTCTTTCTCTCTTAAATTTCTTACAACTTTTTTTTTTTCTTTCTCCAGTTTTACATGCATATGTCTGGTAATCAAAACAACTAAGTTGAAGACAACACTATGCAATACAACAAATACTGTCAAATTCACATTATCTTGTTTAGTGACATTTTGTATCATTTCTATTTTTTGTCACTATTTTCTATTCTCTTTTAAAAATAAAAATAAATTTAAAAAACACAAATCAATTCTTGTCTGACTGTTCTGGAAGCCAGATCTCCAAACTCAGTGTGGGCAAGGCGAGTCCTTCAGAAGCTTGAGGTTGGGGGTGCTTCCTGTCTCCAGTTTCTCATGGTTCTAGAAGTCCTTGGTGTTGCCCGATATACAACTCTGCCCTTAGCCTCCTCTTTCTGTGTCTCTTTTAAAGGGACTCCAGTCATTCAGCTGACCTAGTGTCCTTGCCTCAACTCGTTCACATCTGTTAAGACTTATTTCCAAATAAGGTCACAATCACAGGTATGAGGGGACAGGATATGGAGATACCTTTTGGGAGCTACAGCTCACTCCATAACAGGCTTTTCTTGAGACTTCCTGGGAGTTGGCAGAAAACCTGAGACCTACCGCTGGGCAATATCCCTATCTAAAGCTGCATGGACTAGTTTTCTTCTCAGGTGCACAGTATTTCTCTCTCTAAACATGGTTTGGACAGCACTAGGAAACCAGCTGGAGAAAGGACTGATAAGGCAAATCTCCAGGCTATTCATTGTGGGGCTTCTGGCTTCTTGAGGGCCTCTGGTCCCTTCTCCTGGGAAGACTGCCAACCAGGTTGGGTTTGGGTTTTCCACGGTCCTAAAATGACAGATAAGCAACAGACCCCATGAGAATCTGGTAGGTCCTGGCTCAGCGTCACCCTCCTGACCTCTGGGGATTAGCTGGGGTTGCACACAGCCTCCCACACCCCAGGCAGCAGAAACACAGCAAATGCTACGACTTTCCAGAACATTGCAGACATGCAAATAAATTTTCCCTGTTTTTATTTCTTTCAGCAATTAATGTTATCCAATGGAACATGAGATTCTCTGAAATATATATATATATATATATATATATATATATATATATATATATATATATATATATGTGGGAGACAATAATCCGGAAGCCTTCCTTTTAGATTCCTTTTATGGACACTTCCTGTTAATTGCTGCATTATGGCTTCCTGCCTCTGTTCTTTTAATTAGACTTCCTGTGACAAGCTCCTTTGGTTGATCACATGAATGTTATTAGCCTATAACATTACCCTAATGTATCTACCTCACTGATGACGTTGACTTCCC
>PVKA01055218.1:0-10419 GCA_004027165.1 Ctenomys sociabilis
TCTTCTCTCAGAACACTGCTTCTTCCTTCAAGGAGAAAAACTAAAATTTCATTTTAAAAAGCTCTTTTGATTAAACAAAGCTCATATAATAAGTGACTGGCTGATAATCATAATAAATATTAATACTTTTGTCTGTATCTATTTTGCGCCTCTTTCCAAAAAGCAAACAAAATTTACAAATACAACTTAGCCACTATGTATTAAAGTTGGACCTGATAAAATATATTTAACATTAACTATTTTAAAGTATATTACATCATTTACAAAAACTTTAGAATAAAAAATACAATTTCTTTAAAAACAAATCTTCAAAAATAAATTATAAACAAGAGTATTTAATTTCATATTTTGAGAAGTTTACTATTAATATTCTTAAGCAAGTGTTAGTTGGTCCAACGGTTGTGGGTTATTGTTAAACTGGTTGTGTAAGTGTTTCCAGTGGATCCAATGTCTAAAAATCACGATAAAGCTGGTACAACCTGAAAATCATATGAACACATGTTGATGCTAAGGAAAACTGTGCTGTCAGTGACACCTTTGTAGGCAAGCAAGTCTCATCCAAGTAAGTACAGAAACAGAAAGGGTAGGTAATACAGGAAGCCCCAACGTCTGTAAGCAAGTAACTCATTCTGGCTACCCCAGAGATCAACAGAAAGCACTTACCCAAAGGTTGTTCTCATAATAGAAAGCATCTAGAAGCTTGACTATATTTGGGTGATCACAAGATGCTAATATATCAATCTCAACCATGTAATCTTCAAGTTCTTCCTCAGACTTGGTGTCAATCACCTTTGCAGCTGCTAAAACATTGGTCTCTTTATTCTGGGCCTGAAAAGTAAAGTATCAGAAATACCACACTTAAAATGTATTTTTTTTTTTAATACAATGATTATTAGAGTACTTTTAACATCACAGAAACCCTGGACAGTACTGCATTCCTGCACACCCTTCCCTCCCACATACAAAGCCCCACCCCATCAACAGTCCACACCAGGGAGTTATACTGGGTACAAATGATCAGCCTAGGTGAACATATCGCTCACACTCCAAGCCCACAGTTCACAGTCCAGCTCACAGCTGGTACTACACCTTTTTGGGGATATCAACAAGTGGGTAGCAGGACATTCTCAAATCATACAGAAGTTTTACTGCCCTCTGTATTTGACCTACTTACCACTCCCTTGTCCCTACCTCCTTGCAACCACTTTTTTTTTTTTTTTGCGGGGAGGACATGCTGGGGGATAATGCAGGACCTTGCACTTGCCAGGCAGAAGCTTACACTGCTGAGCTATCTCCCTGGCAACTACTTATCTTTTTGCTGCCTCCTTTTTGTTTGCCCTGTCCAGAATGTCAGAGTTGAAATCCTAAGCTACGCAGGCATTTCTTTTCTTTTGGCCTTCGCTCACTTTATAATATGTACTTAATGTTCTTGTGGCGCTATTCATACTTTGATAGCTTATTTCTTTGCAGTGTTGAATAATACTCCATCATCTGGATGTATTATAGTTGATCCATTCACCTGAAAAAGGACATGGTCATCATTTCCAAGTTATGAATAAAATTACTATAAACACATGTGTAACAAAATTTCTATGTGTACATATTTCCAACTCATTTGGGAAAGTACCAAAGAGTGTAATTGCCGGATCCTATAGGGTATTTTGTAAGAAACTACCATTTCCAAAAGTGGCCACCCTATTTTACATACCTATTAGCAAAATGAGAATCACAACTGTTTCACATTCCCACCAGCATCTGATTGTTTCACCAATCTAACATGTACATAGTGGCATTTTATTGACATGTGCAATTATTTTCCCACACCCCAATCCTGCACTGCCTACTGTGCTCCTCCCCACTGTGACCTTGAGGACAGGGTGCCCGTAGGTCAGAGCTCCTTTCCAGGTAAGCCACCTCAGAACATCTGGATCTAGGACAACTAAAGAGAGACCACACACAACTTCTAACTTCATTATAATTCATCTGCAAGCTAAATACACCAATCCCCCAGCACCACGATGACAGTTAACAATTGTAATAACAAGGACACCAAACATAAAAGGAGCAAAGACAGGCAATACCCCAAATTCCCAGGACACCTCCATCTTCCTGGAAAAGACATGGATATTTCTACCCTTCATAAGCCTCTTCTTCCTCCTAATTTCTTGTGCCCTCTATCAATAGCTTTTCATCCCCAAATAGGCTGAGAAATGGAGTTTTATCTCCTATTTCGATTCCCAGCCAAGAATAGCAATCTCCTTCACTGTTCCACTGAGGCCTGGTCTGGCCATTGGTTCCACGGTTCTAGCGAGGAGCAATGAGTCCAGCTTCGGCGTGGAGGCTGGCAACAGTCCCCATGGGGCACCCTTTCATATACATGTTTGCTACTCATATATCATTTCTGACAAGGCATCTATTCAAAACTTTTGTCTTGTGTTTAAAAAATGGGTCTTTTTTGTGTTGTTGTTGTTGGTACCAGGAATCAAACTCAGCACCTTGCACTTGCCAGGCAGGCACTTATACTATTGAGCTATCTCCTGGGCCCCATTCTGTTGGCTGTTAAGAATTCTTTGTGTACTTTATTTTTTTAATTTTTTTTTGGGGGGGGGCAGAACCAGGGATTGAACTCGGGTCCTTGAGCTATCTCCCCAGCCCCCCTTCGTGTATTTTAGATAGCATCCCCTTTTCTGATATGCATTTAGCTAGTATTCTAGTCTGCAGTTTATCTTCTCATCTTCTTGACATACTACCTTAAAATGACAACTTAAACATAACTTTAGCTACAACATGCTCCGCACAGTGTTTTAAATGCATAGAGGATGGTGTTTCAAATCACCAGCGCTGATGGGTCAGATTTCACAGCCCTATCTCTGGGCTTTGCCACTTATTAGCTATGCTTCTTGAGGGAACTTAGAAAATCCCCATTTTAGTTTACCCATGAGTAAAATTTACCTATACTTTACTAGTTTGTGAGAATTAATATCGATTTGCCAATGAAAAAAATGTCATTTGATGTCTCACATACATTATTCAAAATATGGTACAATTATTACTATTATATAATACTCAAAAGAATCCCACAATATTTTATTAGCACTACCTCAAAAGATAATAAAGAATTAACTCAGGCATATAAAAAAGCTTCCCCCAGACATGTAGCCAGTAAGTCAGAAGTAGGATTTAACTTCAACTCTATTTCCACAAACTTTTACCCCCAACCTTAATCACTGCCCCTGAAAGCTAACCATGCCTCTTTTCATAACGATTACTTAGAGCTAAAGGTACTTGAGAAATAGGTGCAAAGAGGGCATTTTGTCTTACCCTTTGCCTCCCGACAAAAGGACATTAAAAAGAAAAAAACAAAAAAAAAAAAAAAAACAGAAGAAAGATGTTCTCCTTGTATCAAAATAAACACCTTTTTATGGAAATCATAGTCCAGAGAATTCTGTACAAGTAAACGTTATTACAACAATTTTTATCTTTAGTCTCCACACAATTTATCTACTTTGTCATAATTGCCTCTCTTTGTTCAACCTTTGTTCAACCACACACACATAAACACATGCGCACACGCACACATACAAACCAAACATTCAATCTGTCTGCTTTCCTCCTACTTATCTATTATGACACTTTGATTTCAGTCTCGTCAAGGGCCTTTAAAGGGCTAAGTCTGGCATCTCCTATACCTTTTCCAGACTTGTGTTTCCATTATTTTTGACATTTTTCCTCATTCCTGATTTTGGTTAAGTAACTTCTCATCAATCTATTAAATGCAAATGAAAGACTTCAAGTATGCAGTAGAAGCCAAGACCTTTGTTTTAAAATAGACATTAATTAGCTTGTTTTTATAAGAAATTTAAGTATTATATAACTTCAACTTTGTGGCTTGCTCAGCACGTCAGGCCAGGGAACAAACCACAGTCCCTGTACTTGCCTAAGCTTGCCAAAGTAGGTGCTATCCTACTTCAGTAGGTCCACTGAGCTATCTTGCCCCCTCTGGCTTCAATAAATTTAGAAAGCTCAAATCTTGCTTCTAAGAACTTGCAATTTCACAAAATAAAAAATATACATATACAAACAAGAATCACAGCACTATTCAAAATAGTGCTAAGAAAAACCAAATCTGCCCTAAACATCCGTTAAAAAGTTAAATCATACAATACAGTTCTATCATAGAAAGGTATAGTCATTAAAATTAAGTAATCAATCAATATTTCTTAAAAGATAATGGTAGCCACAACACATCACCAAATTAAAAAAATCACAGAATGCAGCATGCAGTTTCACAAAAATTTTACATCAATTTTTACATATACATGATTTCATCAGAAGTATGTGGAGATAAATCACTGACAACAATGGAGCTTCTGCACTTCTGATTTTCTGTATTTTCCATTAATTTTTTAATGGAAATGTATACTTACAGAAGCAATGTAATATTTTTAAAAGCCAGTATATAGGATATTTGAGAGAGATCTATTATCATACCTGGAAGCAATAAAAAACATAAAGCAGGTATTAGCTACACATAGAAATTTCCTCAAAACAATATTGCTAAATTTTACTTTCTTTGGGGAAAAAAAAAAACCAGAGATAAAGTGTAACACTGAAGTTTACAGTTTCCAAGAACATACTTAGGATAAAAAGGTAACTTCATACTGGTCAATGATATCACACTAGAATAATAGTCTAATCCACTACATTTTATTAATTTTTAGGCAAAAACACCTGCTAATTGCATTATGCTAATACTTTATCATCTAGAAGTTTTGTTACCTCTTTTGAAAGGATTCTTCTGAAAAGATTTAAACATAAATTACTACTCTATACCTACTTCTGTGAATACCTGAGAAGCTGAATACACCTTCATATTTAAGCTCTCCCCTTCTGAATCACTTTTTCAGCACTGGGGATTAAGCCCAGGACTCATGTATATTAGTCAAGCACACAATGAGCTACATCTCCCATCCCTGAATCACTTTTTGACACATTTAATTACAATACTGCCCCCAGCCACTTAAAGTTCTGGTGTTAAAAAAGATTTTTTTAAATACAACCAGAACTCACGTTCTTTCTTCAGAAAAGCCTAAAGGCCCTCATTAACTGAAATATTCAGAGGTTACAACTGTGTGATGCACTGCAATGATAGCTATATTATGGCCCCTATCTAGCCAATAATTATAGGATAGCAGTGACCAAAAATTTCCCCCTTCCCAATTCCTGAGATGTCAAAAAAAAAAAAAAAAAAAAAAAAAAAAAAACTGGTATAAAACTTATGAAATATGATTTTAAGTTTTCTCCTCAAAAAGATACTATATAAACTTAACCAATTATTAGAATGTACTCTCTTATGAGGCAGAGGAAATTAAGCAAAGTAAGGTCAGCCTTCCTCACCATCTTAATGCAACACTCTGGGAAAAGAACAGACAAGAGGAAACTGACCTTGGAGAGGAACACTACAAAAATAGGAGCCCTGGCAGGAAGCAAAGGACACTTGGGGTAGAGTTATAAGACATTGTTTCTGCATGCTTCTACAGATGCCCTGTGAGACTTTACAGCTATATTTTTTAATTTGTGAATGAAAGAGTATGGAAAGATACTCCTTTCATAGGAAAGATATGACTAACACTAGATAATTTCTAAGGATCATCATACAACAAATTCCAACATTTATTGATCAAACCAACAGTGGCATCATATGGCTTAATATAAGTAATAAGCAGGAGTTAGAGGGCTGGGAAGATAGTTCAGTGGACTAAGCATCTGCCTAGCAAGCACAAGGACCTGTGTTTGGTCTCCAGAGCCCCAAGCACACTGCGCCAGCCCACAAAACAGGCGTGGTGGCACACACCTGTAATCCTGGAGCTGGGAAGTCTGAGACAGGAGGATCACCACCAGACCAAGCTTCAGAGCAAGACCCTGTATCAAATAAATTTTGGGGAAGACACAGGGGAGCTGTGGTCAGTGGGCCCAGCTACAGCAGGCTCAGAGCTTTCTTGGTGCCATTTAAAAACTCTGGCGGACTCTGAGCAGCCTGCAGGACTCTGGTAAGCTCTGACCTTCCTTAGCCCCCAGTGCATAGGCATGGCATTTCTGCTGGTGCAGGTCAAAATGTTTAACAACTTAGGAGAACTCTGAGCAGCCTGTGGGACGCAGGAGAGCTGCGATCTGTGGGCTCAGGTCAAGCAGGCGCAGAGCTTACTTGGAGCCATTTAAGAATTTTGGTGGACTCCGGGCAGCCTGTAGGACTCTATCTGGGTGATTACTGGGAGCTTCAAAAATGCTAAAATGCAAGACAAAGGGCAATCTCAATCTTCTAGCCCACCCAGAACAAAACCAGGAGACAGAAACAGGAGATCTTGGAAATCACACACCTGAAATCTCTCAAATGATAGCAACTGAAAGAAAGAAACAAGTCTGACAGACTACAGAAGAAATAAGAGCAGAAATAATGTCTCAGGTCCAAACACAAAGGACAACAATCATGAAAAAAAATTGCTCAGCACAGCTAAAAAAGGCACATAAAAATAAAGGAGAATAGAAAAATGAAGGAAACATGGAATGAACAATACAGAAAAGAATTAGAATGCATGTAACACATTTAAACAAGATACTAAGAATTCCATGGAAAGCTTGCAAAATTGCTTGAATGAAACTGAAGATAGATTTTCAGACCATAAAGACACTGTTGCAGCTAATAAATGTAAAATACAAGACCTCTTAAAACTAACAAGACTCTTTTCTGGCTGGAGATATGGAGAGTGTAGAAGAGAAGAAAAAGAAGGTTCCTGCTGTACCCAAAACCCTTAAGAAAAAGCGAAGACATTTTGCAGAGTTGAAAACAAAGCACCTGAGAAAGAAGTTTGCCCATGAGAAGCTTCACAAGGCAAGGAGGAAGCTCATCAATGAAAAAGCCAGACACCATCATAAGGAGTACAGACAAATGTACAGGACTGAGATCCAAATGGCTAGGATGGCAAGAAAAGTTGGAACTTCTATGTCCCTGCAGAGCCCAAACTGCTATTTGTCATTTATATCAGGGGTATCAATGGTGTGAGCCCAAAGCTCTGCAAGGTGTTGCAGCTCCTTCGCCTTCACCAAATCTTCAATGATACCTTCATTAAGCTCAACAAGGCTTCAAAAACATGCTGAGAATTGTGGAGCCATACACTGCATGGGGGTACCCAAACCTGAAGTTAGAAAATGAACTAATATACAAGTGTGGCTATGACAAAAACCAGTAAGAAGAGAATTGCCTTGACAGATAATTAATTGATTGCTCGATCGCTTAGTAAATATAGAATTATCCGCATGGAGGATCTAATTCACAAGATCTATACTGTTGGAAAACGCTTCAAAAGGCAAATGACTTCCTGTGGCTGTTTAAGGTATCATCTTCATGAGATGGAATGAAGAAAAAGACCACCCATTTTGTGGAAGGTGGAGATGCTGGAAATAGGGATGACCAGATCAACAGGCTTATTTAGAAGGATGAACTAAGGTATCTACCATGGTGTTTTTATGATTTTGTCAGCTAATAAGGTATCTGCTTCCAAAATAAATAAATAACAAGGAACCAAGAAATAACAATTCAGCAGCTACAAGACAATGCAAGGAAAAAATAATACAAGAATAATAGGTGTCAACGAGACAGTGGGAGATAGCACAAATGATAGAAAAAGACTATTTGCAGAAGTACTAGCAGAAAGGAAATCCACAGACTAAAAGTCAAAGGATGGAAAACAATCTTCCAATCCTCCATGCCATAGGAGAGCAGAAAAAAACAGGGGTAGTAGATATTATCCTGGTTGCCAATAATATCAACTTCAAACCAAAAATCATCCGAAGAGATAGTTGTTAAGGAAAAACTGCAAGAGAAACATATAACAATAATAATATATATATACACCCAATGTAGAAGCACCCTCCTACATAAGACAAATTTTAACAGACATGAAAAATCAAATAAGCAATAATACAATAGAAATGGGGGACTTTAACATGCCACTGTCACAAAGAGATAGATCAAGTAGGTTAAAAAAAAAAAAAAAAAAAAAAAAAAAAAAAAAAAAAAAAAAAAAAAAAAAAAAAAAAAAAAACCAGCAAAAAATAACAACTAAAGCAAACTTGTGAAGAAATTGACTTGGTAGATCTTTATAGTGTTTCACCCCACAAACATAGAATGCAAATTCTTCTCAGCTGCACATGGGACAGTCTCCAAAACAGACCATACAGGGGCTGGGGAGATGGCTCAGTGGAATAAGCATTCCCCTGGAAAGTGCAAGGGCCTGAGTTCAATGCCTGGTTCTGCCAAAAAAAAACAGGCCATATATTAGCACACATAAGTAAATGCAAGGAACACTCTTCAGTAAATGCAAAACAACTGAAATTATCCCATCCATACTGTCTAATCATAGTGCAATAAAACTGAAATTATTGACAAAGAAACTACAAAAACACATGGAAATTAAACAACAAACTCCTAAACAACCAGTGAGTCATAGATGAAATTGAAGAAGAAACTGAGGGGCCTGGGAGGTAGCTCAGCAGAATAAACATTTGCCTGGCAAGCTCAAGGGCTTGAGTTCAATCCCCGGTTTCACCAAAAAATAAAATAAATTAAAAAAAAAAAAAAAAGAAGAAACTGAAAAATATTTACAATCAAACAAAAATGCAGATACAACTTACTAAAACCTGTGGGATGCAATGAAAGCTGTCCTACGAGGGAAATTTATAGCAGTAAATTTGCACATTAGGAAAACAGAACAAGATCATTAAATGGATTTGAGTTCACAGAGGCCAAGTCCTTTTCTGCTTCAACCAAAAAGTTAAGTTTTCTGACACTGCCAATCCTAAGTATAACCTACTACTATTATGGACTACTGGACTATATTGGATTATTTTACTGAATTCATGCACCTAAAGTATTTAAATGGCAATAGAATAGCCATTTCTACTAAGTGAAAAAAAGGGGGGGATACCAATGAAGAACCATTTTGTATCTGTATATACAAAATAGTTAAGATAGATATATAGTTACTTTCTCATAATTCAATGAGAAGAAAGATTTGTACTAATAGTGTTTGGATAGGATATGATGTCTGCATCTTGTACTGTGAATAACCACTATGAAGACAACAATACGCAATGTATTAATTATTGAAACTGTCCTACTAATCAGTTTCGAAACTATCTCATTGCTATTTGTTCCTCAATAAAATTAATTTTTTTTAATTTCCTTTTTTTAAAAAAATGGAAAACAGAACAAGACCAAATAAATGATCTTATACTGCACCTTAAGCTCCTAGAAAAAGAAGAGCAAATCCAAAGGCAGGAAATTATAAAAATTAGAGCAGAAATTAATGCACTTGAGGTGAAGAACACAATACAACAAATAAATGAATCAGAGAGTTGGTTCTGGGGCCAGGGAGATGGCTCAATAGAATAAGTGCTTGCCCGGCAAGTGTAAGGGCCCAGTTCCGTCAAAATAAATAAATAAATAAATAAATAAATAAATAAATAAATAAATAAATAAATAAAGCAAGCAAGCAAGCAAGCAAGCAAGCAAGCAGCCAGCCAGCCAGCCAGCCAGATTTTTGTGCCAGGGAGATGGCTCAGTGGAATAAGCATTTCCCTGGCAAGCGCAAGAGCCTGAGTTCAATCCTCAGTTCCACAAAGAAAAAAAAAAAGAGCTGGTTCTTTGAAAGAATAAAATTGATAAACACTTAGCAAACTTAATTTTAAAAAGGAAATTTAAAAACCTAAATTTATGCAATAAAGAATGAAAACGACAAAATTACTACAAACCCTAGAAAAATTCAGATCATCAATACCTACTTCCCATCCATACTGTCTAATCATAGTGCAATAAAACTGCACCTAAAGTATTTAAATGGCAATAGAATAGCCATTTCTACTAAGTGAAAAAAAGGGGGGGGGATACCAATGAAGAACCATTTTGTATCTGTATATACAAAATAGTTAAGATAGATATATAGTTACTTTCTCATAATTCAATGAGAAGAAAGATTTGTACTAATAGTGTTTGGATAGGATATGATGTCTGCATCTTGTACTGTGAATAACCACTATGAAGACAACAATACGCAATGTATTGTTTTCCTAGAATAAGCACTTCCCTGGCAAGCACAAGGAACTGAGTTCAATCCCCAGTTTCGCCAAAAAATATATATATGTTTACTTTCACAGGATGGAAAACACATAGGAAATGAACAGTTTCTTAGATATACATGAAATGCCAAAACTGAGTCAAAAAGATATACAAACTCTGAATAACCCAATAACAAGAAACAAAATTAAAAATGTAAAAGCCGGGCGTGGTGGCGCATGCCTTTAATCCCAGCACTCGGGAGGCTGAGGCAGGAGGATTGTTGTGAGTTCAAGACCAGCCTGAGC
>PVKA01055219.1:0-10413 GCA_004027165.1 Ctenomys sociabilis
CACACACCACACTAAGAAACCAATCAAGTTGTATTTCTATACTAATGAAAATAGGGAAATAGGGAATAGAGAACATTTCTCCACCGAGAAAACATTGCAGTGGATACATGCTATCACAGCCCAGAAAGGTCTATATTATGACAGTATTCCTGATGCAAGGAAGTGACAAGTACAACAATGACTCCATAGGAAAATGTGTTAAGCTCTGTTTTTATCCTATTTTTTCAACTTTTTATTAGGGATGTGAGAAAAAAAGACACTGGAAATGGGATTCTAAAAAGCTCTGTCCACATAGAAAGGTAAAAGGTAAGCTTTACAGTGGTAACAGCGTAGGCCTCTTCGTCTTCACCCCTTCCCCAAGCTCCAGGGACAAGCGGGCTGTGTAGCACGTGAGTGAAAGAAAAACAAGAGTCACACAGACTCAGTGCCCCTGGCTCCTTCTCTGCCTGGAACTGACAGACATGGAGGAATAAAGTCATGACTGTTGAGGAGGTTTCGACCTTCACACAATGCTGAATGCTATTCAAATGTAGGGGGTTAAAAGAGGGAAAACAGTCACCGATCACCCTCCCTGGCACAGATGATAACAGTGTTAAGTTTTTGCTCTGGTCAATTCTTCTCAGACACAGCGTCTCTGGCCTTGCTGGGAAGGACAGGGCTGGGAAGGAGGACCGTGGCATCTCTTGCCACTGCTTGAAAGAGCACGCACAGGAGGAGCACGATAACCAGAATACTGCATTTATCTACCATTATACAGGAGAATTCTCATTTCAAAACTGTTTTAATAACAAATCTCAACTGACCCTTTAAACAGCATGTGGTCAGGGCATAAAGGAGTTGCACATTATTTTCCCACCAGATTTGGGCACTTATACATGACACTTGGGGAAAACAGAGGGCCGCAGTTTGGAACTGAGGATCAACAAGAGGAAAACTACTTTCGGATCATTTTTAACACCAAACAGCTTGCATTAGGATGCAGGGTGACTGCCAGACTCCAGCTAACAGTTGGGAACAGAATCCAGAAAAAGCACCGGAAGTTATGGTTCTCTTCCCTTCGTTGTCCATTTTGGCAAAAAGTAAAACCATGCAAGCTCTTTGGCTATCTTTCCCATCGCTGGCACGGTGACCCTGAGTTAGACTACTCACTTAGTCACTCGTCAAGAGACAGAGCAAGTGTGCACAGTATAAACCCTTCATTAAAGACTAAGACCATTGCATGTATTTACGAACTTGAAGGAGCACTTTCAGGCTAATTACTATGTCAGCTTTGCAGATTATCTTATTTTATGGTCCTGGGAAATGAACCTGAGGCCTTACGCATTCTTGGTGAGCACTCTACCATGGAGCATATTTCCAGCTACAGTGTCAAATACGGTGACATCAGTAAAAGCAGTGAAATGAAACCTTTGAAGAGGTCAAGGCAACTGGAACATGAGACCACCAGGTGGACTATAGGAATTTAATTTCATTGTGACAACTGGGAAGACTGGGTTAGTAATAGGAAAGGGAGCTGAGACCATAGAAAGTATAAGCCAACAATCTGGTGCCGGAATCGAACTGCAGAGAAAGCCTCCACCCAGTACAGATGCTAAGGTGAAGTTATTTACAATTTGTGGTGCTCCCCAACAAATAGACTATGCTTGGCAACTCATAGAAGAAAAGACTGGTGGCCCAGTAAATCCTTTATAGCCACCTGCACCCCACGGGCATCATGGTGTTCCAGGTCCCCATGGACTTCCTGGGCCTCTTGGGCCTGGACTCCAATGGGACCATATAATCCTGCTGCTTAAAACCAGGACCACCTGGCCCAGCTCCTCATGGCCCTCCAGCCCCATAAGCTCCCCAGGGCTGGGAAAGGCGTATCCACATTGGCAGCAATAGGCTCCTCCCGATCCAGACAAGGCAGGAACAGATCCAAATGAAGCAGCCTGAGCTGCTTATTATACTCACCATTATCAACAGCAAGCATAACCACCACCTGAAGCTCCTACAGGCGCACCTACAGCAACCCAACAAGCAAGGTAACTATGGAGATCAACAGAATCCAGCTCCAGTTGGACAGGTTGATTTTACCAAGGCTTGGGAAGAATACTGTAAGAAAATGGGTCAAGTGGTACCTGCGCTTGCCGGTGCTCCCCCTGGTGGCCAGGCCGACTACAGTGCAGCCTGGGCTCAGTACTACAGACAGCAGGCGCTTACTATCCGTAGACCAGTCTGCAGGGAATGCCGCAGCAGCACCCACAAGTGCCTCAGGGCCAGTAAGAAGAAGTGGACAATACAGTATTTGTTTCATTGTGTGGGGAAAAAAAACCTTTGTTAAATATATGGATGCAGACGACTTGATGAAAATCTTAATTCTGTTTTGGTGTAGTGTTTCTTTTTAAACTACAAAATATCTATCACTACTGATAAGAGATTAATTTTTCTGTGTAGAAATGAAAATTGGTTTGTTTTTGTACCTAGTGTAGATGTACACATTCCAGCCAATGTATCTGCAACTACCATGTGGTCCATGCTTTGCGATATAAATGTGCATTTCAATGTATATTTTCACTTTTAAAATACTTGTTTTGTGCTTTATAAGTGATATGAAGCCAAAAAAAAAAAAAAAATCTGAAAAAACTTTATCTTCCAAAAAGACAGTAAGAAAACAGAGTCAAAATTTCAACACTCTGAAAATGAAACAAAAGCATACAATAACCCAGTGGCATTTATTCAAGAAAACTAAATATGAGTCTGAATATGAGCATTTAAAAATTTTTTTTTTAATTTTATTTTAGGGAAGGGGCTACAGGGTGTTCAGGGTCTCACTGCTAGATTGGACTTGTGGTGGTCCACCTATTTACAGCCTCCCAAGAGCTGGGATTACAGGCACATGTCACAGTCTCAGTCTCAATCGCTGTCTCACTGTGCCATGGGTGCGGGGGAGCACTGGCACTACAGACCTGGCACTGAACCCCCAGCCTGTGCACCTGTTTGCAGGCACTTTAATTCACTGATCTCCCTGGCCACCCTTTAAGTGCAGTTACTTTTTTCTGGTACCAGGGATCAAACTCAGGACGTTACACTTGCCCAGCAGATACTTATGCCACTGAGCTATCCCCCCAGCCCCACTGGAGCATTTTAACTTGCACTGGTCTAAATTCTGCCCTGTTATCTTGTTAGCCTTGAAAAACAGCCACACAAGCCAAGGAGCCATGTGAGGAAGCAAAAAAGGGTTGAGACTTTATCAGCTCATCCCACAGAACTGCCCATCTGACCTGCCTGGTGGCCTCGGAAGGCTCCGCTGGCAGGCAGTCTGTGATGGGCCTGAACGGCCCTCATCATACTGTGCCAAAAGCCTCTGCCCAGAAAGTGGCGGCGGGGGAGCTGGTCAGATGGACGGGTGGTGGGCGGACGGAGGGTGTGGGTGGTTCTGACACACTTTTGGAAACAGGGAAAGCCTGTGCATACTCAAGGCTGTGTGCGTGCTCAGCAAACATCTGTGAAGCCCACAGTCCTGCCTCGGCTGCCACTCCGGCCAGTAAAGTTACAGAAGCACCTACCTGCATGCTGAGGTGGGGCACCCGCACAGACACAGCCCTGAGAAAGTCGGGGAGACTTAAAAAGTTCCTGGTGTTCCAGAAGATCTCAACTGGGCAGCAATTATAGTGACCAGTACAACACGGAGTACAGACTACAAAATATATTAACAAAGCCACTACACAAATAAATAATAACATTATAACAAATTATGTGACTTAAAATTTTTCAGATTTTAACAACAACAAAATGAAACAATAAAAGAAAACAACCAATCAAAACAAGATGGCTAAAAACAGCTAATAGAGCAGGGAAAACACAATGGTCACTTTTTAGGGAACCTAGGTACAGGATTTACTAGATAAAAACTTTAAATGCTGGTTAAAATACATTCAAAGAACTTAAAAAAACATGTATCAGCAAATAATAGCTATGATGAGATAAAAATTATTTCTTAGAAGTAAATTGAAATCCCAGGAAAGAAAAAATAACTGCAATAAAAAGTTCTTTAGAAATATTAAGCAACAGATTTGAACAACAGATCTTCATTTTGCAATGTGAAGATAAATCAATTAAAATGATCCAATCTTAGTAATAAAAACAGTAAAGTGGAAAGAAGAATCTTAGAGACTCGTGGGATACTATCAAGCAGGCCAATGTAAGTTTAATAGAATTTGAAGCAAGAGTGAGAAGACAAACAACAAAACAAACATAAACAACAAAAACAAGACAAGAGAAGGGCAAGCCAATGCCTTTTCAAACCTGATGGAAAACATTAATTTCTATACCCAAGAAACTCAGCCAACTCCACACACAAACACTCAGACGACCACATATACACATAGAAAACCAAGAAGACAAGACCCCCAAAACCGTAAGTGAGAAGAGGCTCATCATGTGAAATGCAGTCCTCGTGCCTTTAGGAACCCTGAAATCTGAAGGTGTGGGGAAATGAACAGGATAAATGAGGTAAGAGGAGTCTGGGGGTGGCTCTGCGGTGGAACCTGCGCTCAGCACGCCAGCGCCAAAGAGGAAAGATAAAAAGATAGGTCAAATGGCTGTCTTCTTAGACACACCGCCAAAACCAACTCAAGAAGAAAACAATCCACAGAGCTAGAAGACCCTGTAGGGTGTGTATACTTATTCTTGGACCACAGATTCTCTCTGAATATCTGGGCCTACATTATTAGTATGGAATGAACGCACATGCCTCCAAGCTCCTGCTAAAATAATATCCTCCGAAGTAACGGTTTTGGAAGGGCTCCCAGGAGGCAGCCCCCATGATGGAATTATAACTTTATAAAAGGGACAGAAGCCAGTGCTTGCTCTTTCTTCCCTGTGCAAGGACACAGCAAGAGAGCAGCTCATGTAGTGCGGAGAGGAAGCTCACAGGACGGATCCCTCAGCAACTTGAACCTGGACTTCCCAGCCTCAGGAAGTCTGAGAAATGCACGCCTGTTGGTTAAGAAACCCACTCTGCTAGAACTTAATAATCTGGGCAGAAAGCTCACTGAACACACAGAAGGGTGTGAAGCTAGGTAGAATGAGGTTCACCTCAGTCATATAAAAAGGATATCAAGGAGACCAGGAGTACAAGTTGGGGAACGGGCCACATGCAGGAAAAGGTCTGTACAAGGGGGGGAAGAAGAATAAACCACCACCATTTAAAATTAAGAATCAAATAATTAATACATTGCGTATTTCTGTCTTCATAGTAGCTATTCAGAGGATAAGATGCAGACATGATATCTTGTCTGAACAACATTAGTACAATCTTAGTTCTCATTGATGAGAGCTATATATCTATGCTATTTTGTATATACATATATATGTATTTTTTCACTACAAAATGGTCCTTCATTTATATTTTATTTTTGTTTGTCAGAGATGGGTGTTCCATTGCTGTAACTGTCCTACTAACCATGTTTTGAAACATGCTATTTTGTTTTCATTAAAATTAATAAATAAAAATATAAAGACAATAATATGCAATGCATTATTGTAAGTATCCTACTAACCCGTTTCGAAACTGTTTTATTGCTATTTTTTCTCATTAAAATGAATAAAAAAAGAAAAATAACTAAAAGTTTAGAAAAGTCAAGGAAAAAATTAACTTTTTGAAAGCAAGTGTCAATATTCAATTATTTCCTCTATCTTGCAACCAATTTTATGATTAAAAACAGATAACATGACAACCACTGTTAATTAGCTAGTTGTTTTGAAAATCTATAACATACATATTGTTGCATGTTAGCCTGCTTCTGTCTTTTTTTTTTTTTTTCTATTTGTTCTTGCTTCTGTTTTTTACTCTTCAAAATGAAATAAAATAAAAGTAGGAACAAGAAAAAATATTAAGAATAGAGCTTAGCAGGCTGGGCATAGGGGCACACAGCCACCCGATGCCGAGGTAGGAGAATTACAGCAATCTCAATGCCAGCCAGAACTACACAGCAAAAGCCTAGCTCAAGAAAAACATAAACAAAAAAAGAATAAAGAATAACGCTAGGCTACAAGCTTACAGGCCCGAGAAGTCCCCCTTCTACTCGTTAATCACCAGTCTCACCTCGCATGGTGCCTACCACCAGCGGTTTCCCACGCAACCCTCCAGAAGTGGCGCTCATGGGAGGGTGCTGCGCAGTGTTCAGGTGCACACAACAATGAACACGAGCACTGTTGCCACCTCAGGCAGTGTCTGTAACCTGGACATTAGTTTCCACTAAACACAACACATCCAAAACAAATATGACTTAAAAATACAAATAGGCAGTGTTTCATTTGAATGGCTACATGACACTGTACTTCCTAGTGTGTCAGTTACAACTCATTAAGACAACCTCCAACTGACTGAAAATGGCAATTTACTATGTGGTTATTAGAAGCAAGAGTGTAAGAAATAGTGATTTCTACAAATGTAATAATTCTATTTTTAATGTATATTTAGGTTTACAGAAAAATTCAAGATATCTACAGAAGCTCTTACATAACATCTCTCCCACATAGTTTCTTCTGCTCTTACCATCTTGCTTAGGCTGGTACCTTTGCTACTGCTGATGAGCAGCACTGATGCATTATTATTAACTAAGTCAGTAATTCCCATTAAAATTCAGTCTTTGTGCTGCGTAGTTCTACAGGCATTGCCAAACAGATAACGGCATGAGTCCCCCTCCCCTCAGAGCAGCACACAGAATAGATTCACTGGCCTGAAGTCTCCTGCCTACCCCATTTGTCCCACCCCATCTCACCCCAAATGCCTGAAAGCACAACACTGTCTCTGCAGTTCCATTCCAAATGGCATACAGTTAGAATAGCACGTAATCTTTTAGACTGGCTTCTTTGTTTAGCACTATGTGTTTGAGAGCCCTCAATTTCTGTGAATTGAAGCTCTTTTTAGCACTACGTAACACTGCATTATATGGATGGACTGCAGTTTACCCACTGTCCTACTGAAGGACATTCTGGTTGCTTCTATATTTTGGTAGTTACACATAAACATCTGAGTACAATCTTTTGTATGGTCAGAGTTTTTAACCCAAGGGGCTAAACAAGCAGGACTATGACAGCTGAATTGTACGGAACAACTATGTTTAGCTTTGTAAAAAAAACAAAAACAAAAAAACCTGCCACACTGCCTTCCAAAATGACAGCGCCAGTGAGTGTGCATTCTCATTAGCAATGGATGAGTTCCTACTCCTCTTCACCCTTGCTAGTTTTTGTAGTCAGATTTTCTTTATGGACTTTACACATACTAATGATAGGTGTGATGCGGCCTACCATTGGTACCTGCATCTGTAATTCCCTAATGGCAGATGACACAGAGCTTACTAGCAGTACATCTATTTGAAACATGCCTGCTTTTTCATTGCTTTGTGCTTTGGCTTCTGTCTGAATGTCTCCCCAGAGTTGCACCGTCATAGGTAGGTTTTTTCAGAAGTGGCTGGATGGAAGATGTGTGGTGCTGGGATTAAGGGTGCCCCACCCTTGGTATGGGTAGCACTAGTCAACAGGCTTAAAGGCCTGGGTAGAATATGAAAGGACAGAAGAGGCCATTGCTGCTGCTCCAGCCGCTAGAGCTGCATGCTGCCTCTGCCATGCCCTGCTCTTCCATGGGCTGTTTGTCCTCTTGGACGCCCCTCTACCATTCTACCCTTCCTTGGAGCCAGATGAATATGGACTGAAGCATCTACAAACTGAGCAGAAATAATCCTTTCATTCTTTAACTTTAGATATTATTTTGTCTTAGCAACAAGAAAGGTAAGACAAGCTGTATGCTAGTTTTGTGCTGCTGTGACGGAACACCTGAGATTTATTGTGTGTCATGGTCCATGGCTCACTGCTGTGGCCTGGGGCAAGGCAGAAGCATCAGGTGAGGAGCACAGTGGAACACAATTGCATGTCATCAAGGCCGGGAAACAGAGAGAGATGCCACTGAAGCAAAATCAACTTTTTCACCATTTCCTCAAATTGCATTTAAGATGCCCATTAATCCAAATAAATGTCTGCTTCTAGGATTCAAGCTGTGTGATAAAGTGGAACACACTTCAAAGCAGTACGAAAAGCAATAACCTAGGGTCAGTGTTTCTTTTTCACAACATACCCCCTAACTGGCTTCATGAGCAAAGTGCTTATATCCATAAAACAATGTGTTTGTATCTAGAAATCCAATAATAATAGATATCTCTTCATCTAGAGACCCAAGGTGAAGTTATAAATGCAAAAAAAGTGATTGTTGTCATAACTTATTACTAATATTTTCTGTATAACACCTGTATGTATTGCTTTCCCTTTTGGCCAAGAGAAATAGTTGTTTTGAAGTTTGTTTCTTTCTCCTTTTTCCCCCTTAGGAAATGTGCTTTTTATGTAGGCTGAAGGGTCTGGTGAAGAGGAGTCTTTTTCTGGTTTCATTAATCTTTAATACGATGAGGATAAAAAGCCAACGTGAAGCATCTCTGGAGCTGCACACAATCTTGTTACTCAGGCCCAAAGCGAGGCTGTCAAGGGGAATCCCACCATTAACACAGAAGCGGGGGCCCTGCTTCAGGCTGACTACATCAGAGTCTGTATGGTAATGAGATTTCCAGACAATTTTATGCATATTAAAGTTTGAGAAACACTGCCGTAGGAAAGTTATCCAGAAAATTAGAAGATTACAATAAAAAAGATGCCAAGTTGATCCATGGTAAAAGTTTGAACAGACAATTTCATCTTAACCCAAACTAAACTCTTCTCTTCATCATCATCTGATTTTCCTTGTTCAGCTGCACATCAGAAATGGCAGGGGTTCCAGTCCTCTATTTAAATTAAGTAATTCAAATATTCCTCACTGTTAAGAGGATAACCCATGTAGTTTTCATTAGCAAATCTTTTTTAAAAATTTATTTAGTACAGGGTCTCACCACACAGATCGTACTTGTCGCTATCCTCCTGTTTTTAGCCTCCCAAGCACTGGGATTAGAGGCGCTTGCCACCACGCCCAGTCTCCATGGTAGACTCAGTGTGACCCAGGCGTGGGGCCAGCACAGCATGTGTGAGGGATCAAACCCCAGTCCTGTGCTCTGCCTAAGTAGAGCACATTAGCTAATCTTGATAGGACATTATAATAGGAATTAAAGTTCTATAGAGAGTTAACTGAGAGGTATGAGGTTTCTTTATGTTCCAAGTGCCTGATTCATAATTTTTTTTTAAAAAAAATGTTAGATCAGAAATGTTTAGCTACCATTGCAAAACCTTTTCCAAGTTACAAAGACTGCCAGTGACTGGTCAAGGCAGCACCACTCAGCTCTGCGTCACATTTACTTTCCTGCACTATTAGAAGCTGCTTACTTCGTCTAATAGCACTCTAAGGAAAGCTCTTACAGAATCTGACAGCAAAGAAAGCGAAGGCCAGGGCCGAGATTTATTCATGGGTAGGGAGAGGTACTCGAGGCTGTAAAACCTTTTATTTTCAGATGTAAGAAAAGATGGTACAATGAACTGCATTATACACTTAACCCAAATTCTCCAAATGATAATATTTTATCTTATTTTTTCCCCATATATATAGCTGAACTCTTTTTTAAGTTTCATATAAAACACTTCAGTACCCATTTGTGGTGGACTGCCAACTAGTGGCCACCTGTTACACCCAGTTAAACTGAACTAGCACGGTGCTGGGCGAAGGAGGCCCACTGAAGGTTTTTGCCAGCAGCAAAAGAGGCAGACTTCAAGAGGCTGCTGGAGGGTATTAGAGAAGTGGCTGGGAGAAGCTACTGGAAGCCGCTGGTTCTCTTGGCCTATTCTGCTGGGTGACCTGAGCCTGCTGGCTTTCTTGATGAACTTGGTTGCTCTTGCTAGATGAGGAGCCTGGGACTTCGATGTCACTGAGAACGGCTATAGTTCATTTTGGAGGTCCTCACTTTAAGCATCGCTTCCTGGCTCTTGAAGGGAAGATGGTGCACTGCTCAGCCTCATGGAGAAGCTTGTCATGCTGGCTTTCCTAATAGGAACTCGTCTTTCATCATCACTGAAGGAGCTCGGGACCTCACTGTCACCGAGGATGGGTATAGTACTTTGCGGGGGAGCTCTGGTTCTTACTTTGAATGTTGCTTCCAGCTCCAGTGAAGACCCCTCAGCCTGCTGGCACAGATCCTTCATCTCGCTGGCACAGACTTTCTAGCTTCTACCCCTAACCTGTGGGCCTTTCCAGCATAGATCTGTGAAGTGAGCCTGCATGAGGCATTGCCATGGGCTCTAGGCCTCCAGCTGGACTTGTGGGAGGCACTGTCACAGGCTCTAGGCCTCCAGCTGGACTTGTGGGAGGTACTGTCACGGGCTCTAGGCCACCAGCCGGACTTGTGGGAGGCACTGTCACGGGCTCTAGGCTTCTAGCTGGACTTGTGGGAGGCACTGTCA
>PVKA01055220.1:0-10413 GCA_004027165.1 Ctenomys sociabilis
AGAACTGTCTTTCTAATATATATGCATTTGATCATGTCATTCTTCTCCTTTAATATCCCTGATTCTACAGGACAAAAGGAGCAATTGGAACATTCCTGACCCTAAGGTTGTAACTTCCTTTTCCTGGACTGCCATCTATCTCCTGTTCCCCTAAAATATGCTCTACTCTCATGCCTACTAGTCCAGTCACATTAGCCAAATAAAACATAGTCTTCCATAGCCCTGAGTATCTTTTTAATGTTTATTAGTACACATTTGTTGTACCTAATGATTCCATTCATCATGGAGAGTCGATACGTGTACATCACACTTCTTAGTTCTTTTTACTTCTTGCAGTCCTTTCATGTCTAGATACCCTGCCTATTTGCAAGGGATTTTTTTCTCTGTTTCATACTATCTATATTTTTTTTTATTCTTTAAGTCATTTATATTTTGGGTTTCTTGTATGAAAAATGCAGATTTTTTTTCCACTTGGTAAAAACTAAACTGGTCTTTGCTTTTCTTCAGTGGCTAAATTTTCTCTCAAGGGCATGGCAAAGTTTCTGTTGTTCCATTCTTGCCTAGTAGATGAGTAGTTTCTAAAAACTATGGTTCGGTTTTACTTGTAGTAGAGAAAAAAAAAAAAAAGAGAATCAGAGCAGGTTACAGGTGGTCATCAAGACAATTAGTATATGTCTTGCCTTTCCAAAGCCCTAGCAGTAGATATTTTTATAGCCAAGCTACAACACTGAGTAAGATTCCAGCATTCGTAAAGCCATCAATTAGATTTCTACAAGCTTGGCAAGATATATAATCATTTTTCCCTCAAATTAGGATAAAATGTACCTGAAGCTTGACATGTCTTCTCTCTATACTGTTACCTTTACAATCTGATTATGTGAAATACTAGGTGCTAACATTTTAACTTTTCAAATATATGGTATTGACACATTACTTTATAAAATATAGAATTTTCATTGTGCTAATTTCATAAATGTTTATAGCATAGATTGATGATACCCATCCCTACCAATTCTCCCCTTACAATCTCCACAAAATTCTCCCCTGCTTTTTGTATGATAGTAGTCTTGCTTCTATTTTGATATCTTTTTTTAAAGCACTGCATATTAGAAACAATATACGATGCCTATATTTATAAGTCTGCCTTATTATTTAACACACTGAACTTGAGTTGTATCCATATTCTGGCAATTGCCATAATGTTAGGCTTTTATGATACAATATTTTCCATTTCATACATTTACCAAACATATTAAATTCACTCATTTTGAGGTGCTTAGGGTGTTTCCATAGCTAGGCTACTGTGATTTGGGTCACAAGCACAGGGGTATTACACATTTGTAATAGGCTACCATTAATTTCTTTGCAAATGCACCAAGAAGACTTATGGAGAATTATATGATAGTTGTGTTTTCAGTGTTTTAAAGAAAGAGCCATACTGATTTCTATAGTGGGTGTTCTAATTTGCATTCCACTAACATTGTAGAGGAACTGATTTTCTCCTGCACTATTCAGCATCTAGTACTTTTTGTACACTTGAAGGAAACAATTCTGCCTGGAGTGAGACAAAATCTCAGTGTTGTTGCATTTGCATTTTTCTAATGTCTGAAAATAGAGAAATTTTTTTCATATAATTATTAGACTGTTCTAGTAGTTCTTTTGAGAATTGCCTATTAGTTGATTTATTTCTAAGTTGAGCTAGTTGTTCATGGTGTTAGGTTTCTGAGTCTTAAAAATACCTTCTAGATGTTAATTGTCTAACTGAAGAGTACCTACCAAAGACTTTTTACATTATGCAAGCTACTTCTTTACTGTGCTGAATGTTTACTTTGATTTCAAAGCCTTTTTATTTCTTGCTGTTCCATTTGTTGATTGTTCTTCTTATTACCGTTAGTATTTGCTTTGATTATGCTGCTAGAATTACAGATAGATTGCTGCACTATTCTTCCACTGTTCTTCCTGTGGTTTCTTCTAGAAGCTTCAGACCTTCAGGTCTGATGCTTATATCTTTGCAAATAAGAGCAACTTGACATTCCTTTCCTGTTTGCATCTCTTTCATTTCTTTCTCTTACCCAGCCTTCTAGTTAAAATCAGGTACCATAGGATATTGAACATAAATGGTGAGAATGGATATCTGTATTTTTTTCTGTTTTTAGAGGAAAGGTTATCCCCACTCACTATGCTGCGTGGAGTGGCATTGGCATATATAACCTGTACTATGCTCAGATATGATCTATTTATACCTAGTCTTTTTAGGGCTACCTCATTAAGGAATGCTAAAATTTTTGACAGGTGTTTGTTGTTTATAGTTGATAGCACTGTGTGATGTTTTCCTTGATTGAATTTATGTGGTACACTCTATATGCACTATCTTGCATTTGCTGAGCTGTTGTTGTAACTCTGAGGTAAAACAAACTTTATGGTGTTGTATGGTCTTTTTATTATGTTGGAAAATTGGTTTTCTAAGTATTAAATTAAAAATCTTTGCATCTATGCAAGCCTACATTTGCCTTGTTTATGTGTCCTTTTTGTGTTTTTGTTGTTGTGTTGTTTTTGTACAGGGTCTCACTGGGCAATTCTGACTCATAGTGATCCTCCCCACCCTTTGGATTACAGGCATGTGCCACCGCACCTAGACTCAGTCACTGGCTCAGTGCCCCTGGAGGTGTAGTTGGTATGGCATATGGTGCCCAGCAACAAACCCCGGTCCCTGCACTTGCTTAAACAAGTGCTTAGTATCCTAAGCTATCGTGCCAGTTCTGTGTGTCCTTTACATGTTTTGGCATCAGGATGCTGTTGATCTATCTACTAAAATGAGATAGGAAGTGAAAATGAGATAGGAAGTGACCTGTCTCATATGTAGCATAAAACAGTTTGAGAATTATAGGTATTCTGTAAAGGTCCTTAAACATCTAGCACTAAGTATACATGGCCCAGGGCTTTACTTTGTTGGGAGATTTTTTTTTAAAATCACTATTTTAATTGCATTGCTTGTTTTTGATCTATTAGGCATTTTAAAAAACTTTCAGTTCAATTTTTTAAGGTTATTTGTATTTAAACATTTAAGATTTGTTTTAGTCTCAAATTTGTTGCAATATATACATACATGCATAATCTCTCATGATTTTTTGGATTTTAGTGGAATTTGTTGTATCATGCCCTTTGATAACCATAATTAATTAAATTAGTTTCTCTCTCTCTCTCTCTCTCTCTCTTTAAACTTACATTGGGTTGGAGATATAGCTCAGTGATCTAAGTGCCTATCTAGTAAGTGCAAGGCCTGAAGTTTGATCCCAAGCACCACATTCCATGTCAGTCCCAAAATCCTGGGTGTGGAGTGCTGGCCACCAAAACCGGGTGTGGTGGCACACGCTGGTAATCCCAGAACTAGGGAGACTGAGACATGAGGATCACTATGAGTCTGAGCTGTGTAGTGAGGTCCTGTACAAATAAATAAATAACCTTAGATGGATTAAAGTTATCGATGTTAGTTTTCTTCACAAAGAATAAATTAAGTTTTGCTGACCTTTTTATTGTTACCTGAGTCCCTATTTGATTAACAGAAGCACTCACCTTGCTATTCATTGTATCTGTTGGGTTGATCTTGGCTTGTTTTTATTTTCAAAGTATTTGAGATCCATCATTAGAATAATGAGATTTCTTTCTTTCTTTGACATTTTTATTTATTGGTGCTTGGAAATGAATCCGTGGCCTTGACACTGGGCAGTACAACTATGGCCCTTTTCATTTTTTATTTCAAAATAGGGTCCCGCTGTGTCACTAAGTCTCCTAAGCTGAAAACTTATACTACCTCAAATCTAAGATCCTGACTGATTAGAGGCAGATTCCAGGCATGCACAACGAGGACACTACCATGGACTTTTTGAATTAGGCACATCTATGGCTATAAACTTCCCTATTGGAACCTTTTGCAGAGATTCTGATACATGGTGTTTCTATTTTGATTTGATTCTAGCAATTTTTAATTTCCCCATCAAAAATTCTTTAATGAGCCACTGATCATTCAAAACTCAATTATTAATCTCCATGTGTATATAGCTATGTAGGTCCTCTTTTCAATTTTTAGTTCCATTGTATTATGAGAAAGTGTTAAGATTTGCTTTGCTTTATGGCCTAAAAATGATATATTTTGGAGAACATTTCATAAGTTGCTAAAAAAGAACGTATATTTGTAGTTGGTAGATAGGATATTGCACAGATGTTCACTAAGCATTTGACCTATTCTGAGATTTAACTTTGATGTTTCTTTGTTGATTTGCTTTTTGATCTAAAAGAAGGAAAGACAACCCAAGTCAGTGGAAATGTAACATTGAAAATGTAACCTATTATTGTAATGAAGCTCATATGTCCCTTTATAGTGAGTAGTTTCTTTTATTTGAAACTTAGTGCACCAACAATAATTCCATATATATTTATAATTGCCATATTTCTCTTTACCAAAATGTAACTTTCTTTCTCTTATTTCACAACTTTTTGTTACAAAGTCAGTTTTTATTGGATGTGAGAATAATTAATTTTTTTCTTTTCAGATCCTTTCTTTTTGCATGGGATGTCATTTTCTGCCCTTTCACTTTCAATGTGATTCTATTGTTGATTATGAGGCACATTTCTTCAATGCAGCAAAAATTTGAATCTTGTTTTCGAACAAAATGTGCCAGTCTGGAGTGGAAAGAGATCACTGAATTCTAGGCTGCAGTGAGGCACTAAGAACGAATCTTGCTGGCTCTGTATCTGCAGTTTCATTCAGACACCTTTCAGAAAAACACATAGGACAAGCCCTACTCACCACCGTAGAGGCCAGTGACCTACCACAAATTAACCTCACAGCTGCTTAAACTGCACAAGTGATCTATCAGTTCTACCTTCTAAACCTGACCCTGGGGTTGTCTCCCAGCCAGGCACTGCAGAACAATGTCTCTAGGAACCCTCCTGTGGGATGGTTCAAAGACCTTCGGTGTTCTGCATTGCCAAGTCTCAAAGCAATAAGTTCCCTCTCCATAGGAATATGGCTTCACTTTTTATACCTCATTTCTATACTTTTCTGCTGGATGGTTAAGAACAAGATAAAACAAAACCTATAGAGCAAGAAATGGAGCTTTTGTATCTGACAAAATCAGTCAAATCCCCTCAGGATTTACTCTGGAACCCTGCACCACAGTTTGTAGATGCTTTGTCAGTGTCAGCCATCTGAATGAGTCATGGCCATTGCTTGACCAATCTCTGACAAAACTAAACAAAAAAGGGATATAAAGAAAGGACCATTTTGTATCTGTATATACAAAATAGGATAAATATATAGCTATACAGATACACAAAAAAGTGATTGAAATATGAATAGCTATTAGCATTGCAATATTAAAATTTATAAAACTTATAAGAAAATGTTTAAGTTACCAAAGTTCAATGAACAGAAAGTTTGTACTAATAGTGTTGGGACAGGATATCATGTCTGTGTCTTATAGTATGAATAACTACTATGAAAACAACAATAGGCAATGCATTAATTATTGAAACTGTCATGCTAACCTGATTTGAAACTCATTGCTATTTATTTCTTAATAAAAATTAATAAAAAAAGAAAAAAGTTCTCTCTCAAAATTGTGCTCTTTTGTGTCATTCCAACTGATGGCAGTTGTTGCAGCTGAGATCCTCAGTGCCAGCCTGCACAAGAGGAGTCAGTCTCAGACGGCCCATACCTTGAATCCACAGCTTCAGTGACCAAGAGTTCTCCAAGTCTTTGTTTGCAACTATTGCTTCCAAGCAATCCATTCAGGCATGCATGGAGCTTGTTGAGTTGAGGTACCTCCCTGATGAGAGCTAGGGCTGACACCGAAGACTGATTTATATTTTTTCTCCAAAGTCATGGTTGCTTATTGACACATAGCACAACGATTGTCTACATCCTTTGTGTGTGTTCTGCTCTTAAGGAAGTTGTGTAGATTTTTTCAAATAGAAAACAAAACAGACAAAAAGTAAATATGCAGCTTTAGAAAGGAAGGAATTAATAGTTTTTATGCTGAGTCTTTATAAATGTTGTTCCCAACACTCATAAGATTGAAACATGATTCTTGAGTTTTGACTGCATGAAAAAAATATACATGTTCAAAGTCCATAAACTTTTTACTGAATATATAGTCTTGTTAGTTTTCTGTGATTGGAAATCAAGACAGTGGTTGAAACATGAATAGCTATTATCATTAAAATATAAAGTTTATAAAACTTATAAGAAAATGTTTAAGTTATTAAACTAGAAGCATGAGGTACACAAAACAGTTGTTTTTAAAACACAAAAATCATGGAAAGAATTTGAACTTGTTTTAATTAAAACTAAAAGTTAAAAATAATGATGGCCATTGCTGTTTTCTTTAAACTCACTGATCATAGAAGAAAAGAATACTTGAAGTCAGTATAGTGGTGAAGAATTGATTCTTCATAAATCAAATGTAGGGAAGGATGGTTGGGAGGAATGACATTTTTCTCTAAAACTTGAGGGTATAAATGATGCACAATCTGCAACAAACCAGATTAGGTTTTGATGCATAACATTAACAAAGATGGATGAATAATCTTATGAAGTTTATCATATATATATATGATATATATATATGCAGTCTAATTAATATTTTAATAAACATTGAGAAATATAATCATAGTTGAACTGAAAAATTAAAAGCATTGTAAAACAATGTGCTGAATCTAGTAAAAATGCTAAAATATAAATAATTTATATTTCATAACATGCAACCAAGGAGGGCTGAATATGGATAGTTATAAAAGGATTATATCACAATGTGAAAGAATGTGACTGTTTAATTTATTATGCTGTCCCAAAATTTTAGAATGGAAAACACTTGTAGATGTTTTTAAACATTGGTTTTAATCCATAAAAAATTCCAATTTAAAAAAATTGATAAAAGTCTTTTCCAAGTTGTTATCCATATTTTGATCCCTGAGATATGTTCTATTATGTAAGTGTGTTAGCTTATTTTACATGACTGTAAAATAAAGAAAAACAAAACCCTAACAATTGAAATAGAGAAAGCTTACAGTTACCAAGTAAGCAGTTCATGGATAATGCTCACTTCTAGCTGTAGAAGGTACAATATTGTAGCAAAAGGGTGTGACAGAGGAAGACTCTTCACCATATAATATGTGAGGAGCAAAAAAGGGATAGGAAGGACCAGGAATACTTATAACTGTTTCAAGAGCACACCCTGCGGCTCTGCCTTACTTGACTAACCTAACCTGAAGGTTCTGTCACCTGAAACTCTCTCACATGTTGGCAATACAGCATGTACCAAATGAGACTTTTATTCATATTTAAGATCCATAACATGACAGTGAGTCACAGCATACCTGTAGGGACAGAGACCAATTTGAAGAAATCTTGTCTCAGTCTTATTTTCAATTCCCCTTTCTTCTTGAATTGATGTTGTCTTTTCTTCACTCATCCTTACTGTTATTTTCAGTAAGTTGTACTGCATCAGCTGTAAAGAGGTCAGAAGGAAAAACAAATGGTCTGTGGACTCAAGACTACAGTTACATAGGAAGAGTAAATGTTGTCCCTCTGTGGTACAGCACAAAATCTATATTTGACAGTGTTTCACTTTGTATTTTAAAGTAAGATTTTTTAACATTATCACCATAATGTTTCACACTATTTAAATATTTAAATCTACAACCAAACATAATTGCATATGGGCAAACAAAATATGTATCTGCCAAACACCTTGATTCCACAGTGATTGCACACATATTGAAATATCATGGTGTCAATCATAAATAGGTACACATATGATGTGTTAGAAACAAAATTTAAAAAAAAAAGCAAGAAGGAAAGCAAAACAAGTATATAAATTCAATAGAATCATAGCAATTATGCAAAAATTTGGGAAATCATAAAAGTTTTCCATGGTTTTAGGAGCTATTGCTTCCTAATCAGAAGTTTGGCATTGAAATGATTTTTTCTTTTTTTTTTTGGTACTGGGAATCAAACTCAGGACCTCACACTTGGTAAACAGATGCTGTGCCACTGAGCTAGATCCCCAGCCCGGCATTGAAATGATTTGACTTAATGAAGTTTATAATGAATGAGTGCCTTCTTTTAATATTCCTTAAACATTTTAATCTATAACCTAACATAATAGCCTTTGGGCAAACAAAAATAAATGAATGGAAAGATATCTACATTAAAATAAATACATTAGAGGGTCAGCCAAATAGCTTCAGCAGATTAAAGCACCTGCTTAGCCAGATCCATCAGCCAGGAGTTTTATCCCAGCCATGCTGTGTTGCTCCCACCCCTGGGGCATACTCGGATGACGAATAAGACTGGGCATCATGACGCATGCCTGTAATCCCAGCTACTGAGAGGCTAAAAACAAGAGAATCAACATGAGTCAAATCTACACAGTCAGAACCTTTGAACCCTTAGTAAAATACAAGAATAATAATAATTTTACTGAATGACATTAGTATTTCTGGTTGACACAGATGATTAGGTTGTATAGAAAACTCTGTGTCTCATTCCAATAAAATCACATTTTATTCTGCTTTATTAGCACTGTACCAGCAGTCTGAGGCATACATCTTTCTTTCAATCAGGTAGTATAATTTTAATATTCATGAGACTAGATGTGGTGGCACATGCCTGTAATCCAGTGCTTGGGAAGCTGAAAACAGGAGAATCACTATGAGTGGGATCTGTGTAGTGATACCTTGTAGACCCCATAGACCCTACACTAAATAAAGAAAGAAAAATATTTAATATTTATATCACAGTTTTGGTGTCACTAGCATCTTTCACTTAACTGAAAATATTTTTAGTAAAATAAATAGGAATAGAATAAAGTAAATTCTAAAAATGTGTATATGTTTTATATCTTATATATTGTAAGTCAAAGTTCAAAACATATATATTAATGAAAATGTAGATGTTTTCCATTAATGTATAATTTACAACAATTAGAGTCCATTTTTATATGATAGCATGAACAATCTTTAATTCAAGCTATTGTATTCTTCTCACTTTGTATTGCAGGGTCAAAACTCTTCTTTCTTGGATATAGTACTGGTCTTCAGGCTAGGCTGGAATTTTTTTTAATAGAACTCGGGTCTTCTGATTGATCCATTCTCTAATTATTCACCAATTATTGAACTTTTACATTACAAACTCAATACAGGCATTACACTGATGGAAAATGTGGATAATCTCATGAAAAATGAATAATTTATGAAGAAACAAAGAAGGCAACATCTGACATTAGCACAACACATTGCAATACTAATTTGTCTAGATTACTAGAACTGCATAGAACTTTGTAGAAGAGGGAAACTTACATAAAGGCTCAATGTATCCAGTTACCTGATAATGTTGAAATGTGTGTCTTAAAATAATAAAGAAAGAAATATTATTTTGTTTGAAAAGAAATAACATGAGTAAATATAGGAATGGAGAAAATACAAAAACTTCCCACCTCTGTTGATTATCATGGACTGTTGACCATGAGGGTGGACTGCTGTTTATTCTCTTTAAAATAAATTTAAAAAGGGACTAGGAAGCAACTAATGAAATTTCAGGAGTGTTCAGTGGCAGATTGAGAGAGCCTCTGATGGTAGCTAAGGACATTTTCCTAAAGGCTCTGAAATGTCAAGGGAAGCAACAAGAAAAGTTAAGCCAGTAAGAAATCCGAAATGATGTATATTCAATAGGTCACAGGTAGTGTTATGAAGTACCCAGAGAGCAGAGAATAAAATAAGGTGAACAATGTAAGAGACTTTCTTAGTAACTCCCATGAAAGATGACAAGGCCCTTAATTAAGACGGGGAGAAATGTCCGGCGCCGCTCCTGTCCCGCGGAAGAAGACACTCAGACACTCAGCAACGGGTTCAGCAAGCCTTTATCGATCGGGATGCAAGCCTCTACATGCGTCCGCTATCCGCGGCTCCTACGTGCAAGCAACTATCAGGTGGGATGCAAGCCTCTACATGTGTCCGCTACCCGCGGCTCCTACCGTGCAAGCATTTATCGGGTGTGATGCAAGCCTCTACATGCGTCCGCTATCCGCGGCTCCTATCGTGCAAGCAACAATGAACTTCCTGACAGAGTGAGCTATATAGGTTTCACAGACCAATCACAATTGTACATGTGTTCGCATATCATTGGCAGAGTCACAAAAGTGGCGGGCATTTCCCTAAATAGGCGGGACCCAGGCACAGCAACAAGAACCCGGAAGCCGGATATGAGCGCCATCTTGGCAGACACGATGGGCGGGGGAGTGAGGAGCGGTCGCCATCTTGGAATGGCTCCCAACATCTCCCTCCTTTTGTTTTAATAAAAGGCAGCATTGCTTACTGAGTGATCATAGTGACTGATGCCCTCTCATAATAGCC
>PVKA01055221.1:0-10407 GCA_004027165.1 Ctenomys sociabilis
AATTATTGAATCTTTGATATAATTCAGCTATAAAAAAACCTGTAAATATAATTTCATGTATGCACCTTGTACAGTACCAAAACGTTATGAAAACAGTTTGCAATGTATTAATTCATCGACTCTGTATGGTTAAGGTGTCTTGAAACTGTCTGACTGACATTTGTATTTTAATAAAATAAAAATAAATGGAAAAAAAAAAAGAAAATGAATGAAACAGGGTTAGAGATACTAGGAATCAATGCTAAGAAGGAAGACAGACTTCAAGGCAGAGAAATTACTCTACCTTTAGAGACACTGTACCAAGGGGCTATGAGCACGATATATATATATATATATATATATATATATATATATATATATATATATATATATATATATATTTCAAGGTCTACGGGTTCTCAGTACACAGATTGGACTGTTAATGATCTTTGTGTTTCCAGCCCCCCAAGGGGTGGGGTTACAGGTGTGCACCACCATGCCTAGTCTCCACATTGGGAATTTGATATATAATTCTATAATCTTATAAGAATCACAAATAAACAAAAGGTTCTATATATTAAACACTAAGTCTTCCTCTATACAGTATATGTGTATTATCTTTTTAACAACTTAAAGTACCACGACTAACAAATATCTACCAAAAAATGGGAATCTCCACCTGTATGTAGAAACCTGTGCTCATTCAAGAAAAGCCAAAGCTTGAATGCCTGAGCTTGTTCTGAAACCCATAGGGATGTTCTGGGTCACTTTGCTCATAGGAGAGGTGTTTCTGCTGTCCCTTACAGTTTCAGCTGTTTTTTTCACACAGCTGCAGCAGGAGGGATTTGCATGGTGGCCCCTGGGGAGGACCCGCCCTCCAGGCTGAGTTAAAAGCTCCCTGCACCCTGGCCTGCCTCACCAGGCTCCTCAGTGCAGCTCAGGATGAGGCTCCCTGCCCAGCTCCTGGGGCTGCTGCTGCTCTGGATCCCTGGTGAGGACAGAGGGGGCTGGGGGGGGGGAGAGGTGAGCTCTGGGCCCCAGTGCTGCCCAGGGGAGCTGTGTGCAGGGGGAGGAGGGGCTGCTTCCCTGCAGGAGGCACCTGTGCTGTCTCCATCTGTGGGGGTGAGAAGGGCGGGGCAGGGACTGGGCCTGGGGTGGATGCAGACTCTGATGTACAGGACACTTGGGGGCATGAGCTGTGCACTACTTTTGTAAAATTCACTGTGTCTGGTGTGAACATCAAAATCACAAATATTATGTAACGTAAATAAAACACAGGAAAGACTACTGTGAAAATGATTTCAAAATGTTTCATGTAACATTGAACTTCTCTCTTCTTGTTTCAGGCTCCAGTGGGGACATTGTGATGACACAGAGTCCACTCTCCCTGTCCATCGCCCCTGGAGAGCCGGCCTCCATCTCCTGCAGGGCCAGTCAGAACCTCCTGAGCAGCGATGGAAACACCTTTCTGGATTGGTACCTGCAGAAGCCAGGCCAGGCTCCACAGCTGCTGATTTATCGAATGTCCAACAGGCCTTCCGGGGTCTCAGACAGGTTCAGTGGCAGTGGGGTGGGCACAGATTTCACCCTGAAAATCAGCAGTGTGCAGGCTGAGGATGCTGGAGTGTATTACTGCATGCAGAATATGCAGCCTCCTCCCACAGTGATACAGACCCGAACAAAAACCCGGGAGGGCGGAAGCCCAGCTGCCCTGTGCACTGCCTGTGGGGGGCAGAAGAGCAGAGTCTGGAGTCTCAGTGAGAGGAAGATGCCAGAGATCTCAGGGGAACAGCGGATCTTGAGAGCGCTGGACCATGAGTGACTCGGTTAACCCTTAATCACCATCTGCTTATTGCCCTGTCAGAGGAGGGTGACTCTGAGTGCATCGGGTGAAAGGATGGAGGAAGCCCTCTCGCCGATGCTGGCATGATGAAGGGCATGTTTTTATGACTGAGCTTAATAAAAACGTCTTAATCCTGTATTTGTCCTTTAATTTGTCACTTAAATATAATGATAATAAATGCCCAACAAACATCTTTTCAACAGATTTGTTCAGTGTATTTTTAGACTTACCAAGTCTGCTGTTATTTTAGTGAGGGTGATATTGGGAGGCTGACAGTTTTCTAAGTGTAGCATACCAAGATGTCTCAGTTACTGCTCTCTTGTTGCTGGGACAAAGCACCTGACACCCACAATTAAAGAAGGAAGCGCCTGCTTAGCACAGAATTTGTGAAGGTTTCAGACCATGCTCGGCTGGTTACAGGGCAGACAGTTACACACAACAGGACAGCAGCTCATGAAGGCAGAAGGCAACACGCAGCAAGAGCACAAAGGCAGGGGCGGTGGCAGAAGGGGCAGAGGGAAAACCTCTGTCCCTCTCATATCTGCATCCGGGCTACCAGCTCCAGCATGCACACCATTAATGCAGGAATGGATCATGAATTCATCAGCACCTCTAGAAGTACACCCCATGACTACTAAACACAGCTAGACACAAAGCATAACATCACCCCAATTTGTTTTCATTTTCAATTTTAAGTTTGGCTTCCACTAATCACTTACTTGCTGAAACTGAGGTCAATTTTTCATCTTCTTATCCCAGACTTTAAGAATACTCAAGTTCAATTATGATCTGTTCATTTATACTTAGACTTTTTTTTTTTTTTTTTTTTTTTTTTGCAATACTGTGAAGACTATTTTAATATAAGAGCCCTGTAATGAGCTTTTGTGTGCCCCGGCTGAGGCAGAATTCTTCTCCCTCAATTGTCCATAGATCTGCAATTAAGAGCATGAAGCACAGATCTGAGTTATAGTCACTTAAAAGTGTATTATTTGGTAATATTTGGAAAATAACTTCTGTGCCACCAAATTCCCGCTCTGTTTATGACTCATGGTCCCAAGCCTAATGCAGTAGAGGCCACAATGTGTCCTGCAAATCCTGAGGAGCATCTTTCTCAAATCCCTGCCCAGAGCCCTGAGGTGAGGTGAGCTCCCTCTTTCCCCACTGAAAGCAGTGCAGGCCAGGAGAGCTTCTGAATCCCTTCTGCTGTGGAAGTCGCCCAGCAGGGAGGACAAGGTTGGGCACTGTGGAGATGTGACACACAGGCCTGCTGACTAGAAATCCCACTTGGGGGCAGCAGCAGAAGAGCAGTGGGATGGAGAGCCAGGGTCAGGGGCACCGAGCAAGGATTTCCTGTGACGTTGAGGGCAAAGCACTCATCTTTTGTGGAAACTGCTTTTGTTTTCTTTTTTCTTTCTCGGTAGCAGGCATTGAACTGAGGAGCCTGTGCTTGCCAGGCGTGCAGTTACGCTGCAGATGCGCTGCGTGTTACCCATTGTCATCTCTGCTATGCAGTGCTCCGCACACCCAACTTAAATTGACAGAGTTTATGCTGTGTCCCACTATCAGGAGCCTCGGTCCAGGGCTGGTCACGTAGAGGCAGAGGCCATGGTAGAGCAGAC
Organism: Ctenomys sociabilis; assembly: GCA_004027165.1. NCBI lineage: Eukaryota > Metazoa > Chordata > Mammalia > Rodentia > Ctenomyidae > Ctenomys > Ctenomys sociabilis. The sequence goes on from PVKA01055221.1 coordinate 3,442, forward strand.
CTGCTCAACTCATGGCAAATCTTTTTTAAATCACACAGAATTTCCAAATGAGCACAGTAATTAGTGGTTATCAATCCACACGAGATTCAATTATGCTGCCTGCAGCTGAGAACACAGCCATTACTTCCCCCACAGATCCAAAGGGGCAGCAGCTTCCAAAAGACCAACTCACATTCTTTTGAGATTCAAGGCAAACTTTCACCAGTGAGCAGGAATAGAAAGAGACCAGGATTATGTGTACCTGAGCATGCGGCCAGAGACTCCAGGCCACAGCCTGAGGGCTGGGTCCCTGCTACTCACCCACCGCACCACGCACTTTCTCACCCTTACTCTCCCTTGCGTGGCTCTGGCACGCACCCTACACCACTCATAAGTCTGTCTTGGCCCAGCTGTGAAATGTAGCAGAACTGCCCTGCCACAGTGTCACCTTTGTGTCCCCTTGTCTGGTTGTCAGTGAAATTCTCATTCTAAGCTGAAGACTCCTGAGCCTGTCCTTAATTATTTTTTTAACTTTTAAAAGAGAGTTCAAATTAGAAGTAAAAGAGAAAAAGCATGCGAGAGTTATGCAGGTCACTCAACAAAGTGATACGATTTGCCCATTATTTGTTATAATACGTAGTGCTGTCTTCCAACCAGTTATTCATATCACCAGATGCATGCAAGTAAAATTAGAAGAAAGAAATGTGTAAGAAATCAAGAAGTGCAAAAGTACAAACAATTAAAGAAAGCGGTCAAAATGAACTAAGTACCATTTGCTCCCTTCCATAGCCCAGCACAGACACACAGTACAGTTGTGCTCACCGTCCTACTGCACACGAAGAGGAAACTCTTTCCCCACTCCCTCTCCTGTCCTTCTCAACTCAGCAACTCTTCCCTTTTGAATAAATTCATTATCCCTGTTTCCCAATATCTACTGCAGCCCTCGGATTCTATTTTTCTCTTTCAAGTTCTTGCATTAAGGAGACTATGTGATGTGTGCACCTGCGGGTCTAGTTTACTTCACTTAGGAGTGTTTTCTCTAGTTCTATCCATTTATGGACAAAAGAGTCAAATATATCCTGTTTCCCAATACCGCATTATGTAAACATACCACACCTTTTTATCCATTCTTCACTCTTTGGGCATCTGGGGATTACATTAAAAAATGAAACACTCAGGAATCGTCCTCCAAATGTCCATCCTAGCTGCACATGTTTCTCTCAGCATGACGGTCCTCTGAGCTCCATCCAGAGCCATCATCTGAGTCTAGGTATAGCCTTCTGGCCCTTCTCCTACCAGCTTCTATAAACTTTTCCAAATTGGTTAAGAGTACAGAAATAATCTTTGCTGGAACCAAAGCCTCCCATGGCTACTGATACTGTTTCAACTGCTGATAGCTGCAAGCACATATATACTGCATAAGTTAATGGGAGTCAATGTATTTCCACACATATGTATGCAGTGAGTATTTCATGGCCATTTATGTCTTCTGAACTCCCCATTCTATTCATCCCTAGTGCACTTTCTCTCTCTCTCTCTCTCTCTCTCTCTCTCTCTCTCTCTCTCTCTCTCTTTCTCTCTGTCTCTCTCTCTGTCTCTCTCTCTCTGTCTCTCTCTCTCTCTCCCCCCTCACTTCCCTAAATTCCTAACCACCCCATTGCTCTGCACAGTGAGCTTTCTCCATTTCAGCTTCCTCAATGCTTATACCTCAGTGTCTTTCCCAAAGTCTCATGCTGTCATAAGACTTAGGGAGTGACTTGATCAGTGGTGGGTGACACCTGGTCAGTCTACTCCTCAGTTCACCTCTGCTCCGAGTGTTCTGGTGATATGTTGAAGAAGACAGAAGAACCAGTGTGGGTGAGGGTGGAAGAAATGAGTGGACTTACAGCTTGAATGGAATAAGAGTGGGAAATAGAAGGTAGTTTTACTGCCTGCTGCCTTCCTCGCCAAGAGCTGCTTGTCCTCTTCGGTGCCCTCTGCCATTGTCCTGCCTTAGCACCAGCCAAGTTCGCTCCAAACCTTTGAAGCTTACCTTATAGATTCCCTGAGTTTTGTTCAAGGAAAGTAAGTATGACATCAAGTTAAAATAAGTACAGGGTGGTGAGATTGCTTCTTATACTGAAGTGCCTGTTTAGCCAAGCTTCAGCAAACCCAGGGGCTAGAGGTGGAATCTGGTACCTTATGCTGCCCTGGCCCCGCTCCAAGGTATGCTGAGCCAGCGACCAAGCGTGGATGCGGTGGTGCACACCTGTAATCCAGGCTGCAGGCAGGAGGCTCATGCTGAGTCTGAGCTGAGTAGTGAGACCCTGTAACATCCACATGCATTTTTTAAAATTGTATGAAAAAAAAAGAAAAGAAATAATTGTGATAGTTGGCTTCTTTGTCTGGCTTATTTACTTTAACATAATTCTCTCCAGTTGGACATATATTCCTTCAAAGGACAAAATTTTATTGTGTTTTAAGAACACATAATCATCTTTTGAGCATAGATACCATGGTTGCTTTATCCTCTTACCTGTTTATGGACAGATTGGGTGACGTCATTCATACATTAATGTTGTGAATAATGCTAAGGTAAAGATAGGCACGATATGCAGTCGTGGATTCTCTGTGCCAACCTCATGTTCATTGAATTATACCAGGAAGACGACCCCTGGATCTTCCAGTGCTTCTGTTTTCAGGAATCTCTGCACAGCTCTCCATTGTGGTTTTACTAATTCATGTTCCCTCCAGACATGCAGAGGCACCTTCCATATGCATGCCACAAGTCGTAAATTTTAAAACTGTCTTTCTGGTCACCTGTACACTCAGCGTAGTGAGAAGACCGTTTTCTGCTGACTGCTCAGGGTCACAGAGCAGATACAGGGAGATCTGCCACGTGCAGTGGTCCGGTCCCAGAGCAGCTGGAACCACGTGCACGGCTTCTGAAGGTCATGAGTACTTGTGTTATGGAAATCTGGGGAACATTTGTTCTTTTCTTTGATCCTACACTCCTACAAATAAGATGTGGAGATTATGCAAGAAGGGAAGAGCTATGGGCATTGAACCTCCGGCTCCTGTGCCTAATTTCAGCTGTTTTAATCCACTGATCTATTTGGCCAGCCCGTATTAGTGAGTTTTAATGCAGGAAACAGGGATGTTATTTTCATGACGTGTGGGAGGCAATTGCTGATAACGACTGTGTGTCAGTTTTATTGCAGGACATCCTCAGTGCTGGTCACAAGGAATCATGTTACTATTTCCTGTCTTAAACATGAAAACTGCTTGCTGTGTGAGAAGTAAATAGCATAGTGAAACTTTAAATCCTGATGACTGCCGCCTGCGCAGGACCCCCAAATTAAGTCAAGCAACCTGTGTCCTGGATTCTACATCATGAGACCCAAACCTGGGTGCCCTGTGCTCCCCCCAGCTGGATCATCATTTCTCGCTCATGCATCTGCTGCTCACTGGATGGTTCCTACAACAGGTGACCAAGTGCAGGGCCTGGGATTGTGAGGCCCTGGAGGATGGCAGCTCTGTGGTAAGCTGAAATTTGCACAAAACAGTCATCCAGAGAAGGTGCACTGCATGGCGTGGCCTGGAGTTGCTACTGACCATGCCCTACTGTCTCACTGTTCCTGCATCCGCAAATTACTGTCATTCCATTTGTGACATCTCAGAATATTTTCATCATGTATAGAGATGATGACTGGAAACAGACAGCAGAAGTTAATACAAGCAAATAAAGTCACTGAATTTCTCTCAAAAATAAACAGGACGGCTCTGTAGTCATTAAAACTGGTAATGGGAAGCAGAGAACAGCAAAACCACACAGGGATTTGGAATTGGACATGGTGGTGGAATCGCCATTCAAAAATGATTAACTTCTAAGCAAAAGAAAATATAGCAAACGAATGTACGTACAATACCAGACGACACAAACAGATTTATGATTGCTGCAGATAACCAAAGAACAACAACTGTAAAAATGTGTCACAGACAAGTACCTATCACCAGAAAGAGCCCGCCTTTCAGGGAGCAGGAATCACCGCTGCTTCTCCACATGCGGCCACGAGAGGGCAGAAGTGCACCAAAGTGATGGCCCAGAGGGCTCTGAGGGTGCCTGACATTGTCCTGGAGCCCTGGGAGGCGCGCTACAGCAGTGCCACTGATTCACTGTCCCCTTTCACAGCTGTTCCATTTCATCCAGGAACACTTTTGCCCATTTTTCCAAAAGACCTCATGTGCACAGCAAGGGTCCCTCAGGACAGACTCAGAATAATCGGATCAGGGAAGTCTGGCTACAACCAGTTCTTCTGTCATCTGCTCTGAAAAGGAGAGCATTGTGAGTCATTGGAGATGGTCTTCTGGGGAAATACACTTGAAGAGTCACCATCTAACAAAAAGAGAATGAGACCTGTGGACAAGCGAGAGGGCGCTCCTACTCTGGGCGAGAAAAGGTCTAATACCTCCCTGCATGTCTGTCCTGGGACAAGTGGATCAGGCGGAAACTCCTGCAGATCGGACTTAAGTCTTCTCCCAGCATTTTCTCAACTTGTCTGCAGCGTTAGAGTTGACAGGAATGAGACTTCCGCTCCTCAGGAACTAGGCAGAAACCTCTCAGTAAGTAGAGAACAGTGACCAACAGTGCCATTTCCGCATAATCATAGCCATGGTGACATTCCTGAAAGAAAAAAAACTGGCCAAAGAGTTGTCTCTCAGTACACGATGAAGAATCCTAATGCTATGAATCACTTTTCTTCAGGTACAAATCCTTGAAGATCACTTCTGAAATCTTGCATTCATCCATAAGTCACGACCTGACCAACCAGGGGCCATGGTGAGCACAGCCCTGTCACAGCTCAGTTGTGAGCCACACCAAGGTGGGCTGTGGATGCAGACCAGGATGACGGGCCAGGATGAGCTCTGGCGACGCCATCTTGGGCTGTATCTGATCCTGGCCCCTGGCCTCCACTTTCCCTTTGTCTTCTTCCCAGTTCCCATGGTTATGCGGATTTATCCCACCAGATCCATCACGCAGGATGCAGCCCCTTGGAGCAGCTGCTGTGGACTGAATTCTCTGAAGCTGTGAGTGATCCTTCAAGAGGTGCAGGAGTTGTCTTGCAGGCACTGGAAAGCTGAGAATAATGTCTGGTATTGAACTCTTTCACCTTATCAGTGAATTATTTTTTCTTTTGAGTTTTAGGGAAGGTTCTACGGGGTGTTCAAGATTCACTACTAGATCGGAGTCCTAGTGATCCACTGTGTACAGCTCCCCTAGAGCTAGGATTATGGGCGCACACCCCCATGACAAGTCTCAGTTGCCATCTCAGCGGGTCAAGGGAGTGGGGCCTACATGGCAGGTCAGAGGATTGAACCCCTGGCCCCTGTGCCTGCTTTATGCACGCACTTTATGCTACTGAGCCATTTGGCCAGCCTGCATCAATGAATTTGAATGCAGGAAATGGGCAGGTTATTTTCATGAAGTGTGGGCAGCAAGTGAGAACAATAACTGAGCACAGGATGTTGGTCTTATTGAGGACACCCTCAGTGCAGGTCAAGAGGAATCGGGTTACTATCTCCTGTCTTAAATATGCAAGGTGCCATGTGGGAAACACACAGCATACAAGAACTGTAAATCGTGATGAACGCCATCTGCTCAGGACCTCCAAATTAAGCCAATGAACTCATGTCCTGGCTTCTTCATCGTGACGCCCAACCTTGGGTGTCCTGTGCCTCCCCGGCTGGCTCATGATTTCTCTCTCAAGTGCATCACCTATCAAGATCCTCCAATCTGACCTCTGTCAGTCTAAGCAAGACAACAACTGTCTTACTTGTTGTGTTCCTATGGAAGCAGACAGCAAGGCCCCTTGGGAGACAGGAAAAATGATCCATACTTTGAATGTGACTGAGTTATGAAACACACACCTCTCCTTCTGTGAAGGCACCATTTTTCTATGCAAAGAAATTTCCATGCTGTCAATATTTGAATTATTGAACATCTATGATTTGCTGTCATGATTTTATTATCTTCCATTTCAGCCTTTCAAAAACAGTAAGTTTTTTATTGCTGCTGATAGCTCTGCTCTAAGTGTTTGCCCCAAAGTTACTTCTTCGTCCCAAGGCCAAAAAACTCTATTAGTGCTATTTTCTGCACTTTCTTGTATGAGAGGCACAGAATATAACAGCCCCAACTGAAGGAGAGGAGCTTATTTGGGCTACCAGATCGCAGAGGTCTCAGCCCTGAGCAGCCAGCTCCAAGGAGGCTGGCCTGACAGAGGAGAAGCAGCTCATAGCATAGCATGCAGGCAGGGAGGAGAGTTATCAGTGGAAGGGAAAGGGGACTGGAGCTCTTATGCTGGACCCCAGTGAGCCAACTGCCCCAAAAGTCTTCACCTCCCAAATCGCATTCAACTGAAGCTCAACCAGCATGCAGCGATCCAGCAATGTGGATGCGGTTCCCATGATCAAAGAGTCCCAAATTCCCCACAGGAGGGAGTTTGGTAGCAGGCATCCAGATAGAAACCACCAAAGGACCATTCATTGTGTCCACGACCCACAGCATGGACAAAATCAGAAGTACAGGGAGCCAGCAGGTTTCCCCTGGAGAAACAAACAATTTCGAAGCTGCTATTTATCCAGGTCAGAGCTTGGTCACTAGCAGCGCACACGGTGATGATAGGATCCTCGCTCCTACACAATCTGCGAAAGAAATCTTACACACATTTAGGAAGCAGAAGATTTTTAATTGAATATCTCACAGCAGAAAACTCCTGGGCACGTATTTTATGCATTTTCTGTTTTTGCAGTGTGTGCTCCTTTTGGGACAGCATTTGGCTCAGTTCCTCAGTTAGCCTTGTGAGATTCATCTGCATGAGGCTCTTCAGGGCATTAACCCTGAAGCTCTAACCAGGAACAAACAGACTTTTACTTGAGGCTGTTGGTACAGATACTGGGATAGTCATGTGACTTTTATTTTTTCTTGTTAGCTTGTCTTATTCTGACACA
>PVKA01055222.1:0-10411 GCA_004027165.1 Ctenomys sociabilis
CCTTCCTTCCTTCCTTCCTTCCTTCCTTCCTTCCTTCCTTCCTTCCTTCCTTCCATCCTTCTTTCCCTCCTTCCTTCCCTCCTTTCTTTTCTTTCTTTTTCTGCATTCTAAGACATAATCATTAGTGAAATATCAGAAACCTCAGGGGCAGCATGTGCTTCTAATTCATTTTCCAATTGTATAATGAGCCAGGAGTGAAATTTTTAGGGTGAATTTAATTGACCTTTACAGCAACATCAGGCAGATTGGCTTAAATGCTATTAAAGCAAAATGTAACCCAGTGAGACTTTCCAGAAGGTTATCGGAAAATCTATCAAGTTGTTTTTTTTCTTAATTTTCATCAAGAAAGGAAAAGATAGACAGAGGACACAGAAGGATGAACAGACAGAGAGAAAGAAACACTACAAGTGGGAATGAGGTGAGAGGGAAGGGAGGGATGGGGGACTGTCCCTTTCTGCTAGGGGATTATACTTTAAGTTAGAAAGGCTACTTGGAAATGCACAGTTAAGCTACAGGTCACACAGGGCTGAAGTCATGCTAACATTTGAGGACAGAACAGTGCAGCCCTCTCTATTAAGGTTTCTGTGTTGGTGTTTGGGCCCTGTCTAGCTCTAGAAAGTGATGCTCCTGCAGATCAGAAAAGTGATGTCTTGTTTCACAGCTGACATGGATCTTCTGTCTTGATTCCCCTTCACTAACAGCTGTGCTCAATTTGCAGTAATTAGATATCCATGAAAAGCCACATGGTCAGGCATGCAAAGGAAGGGTCAAGGCCAGGAACAGGGTCCAAAAGCCTATAGGGAAATGAGCTCAATTCTAGGTCATATCACAGTGTCATAGGACGAAGGCACAGTATCTAGAGTGGTGCCCATCAGAATCATGGCCTGTGGGATCCGGTTCTTCACACAAATAAGTAGCCATTAAGATATCGGGAACCAAGAGTGTGTCCATGTGGGTATGAAAATCCAGGAGAAGATGCAACCATGTCATCACTTCATGCAAGAAACAGCAGACAGAACTCAGGAGGGGTCAGTGTGGCTCTGGACCTTAACCCTGAGAAGGCCTCCTTGTAAGGTTGGCCCGTGGCTGTTGTCCAGGTCCTTGGGTCTCCAGAGAGTTCCCCTGTTCCATAGCGCTGTTGCCCATGGCAAGGAAGGCACCAGTTCACAGTTTATCCTGAATACCTTGTTCTTTCAGGAAACTGTGACTCGGCTATGGCTACACACTTGGCCAACTCCCCACAAGCCCAGGGCCTGCCCAAGACAGACACACCCTCAGATATCTCAGATATCATCGATGCTTTCTTGCTGATCCTGAAGAGTGAGCTGTGCAGATTATGGGAAGCAGATGGCGTGAGCAATGCTGCATGTGGACACCTCCAGACTCGAGCTTTGTCTTTATCCCTGATGACGCAGTGCATACCCTCCTCACAACACTATAACACATCTTGAAATAAGTCCAGTTGTGTGCTGAGTCCTAAAGTATTCCAGACACCTACAAACTTGAGGTGATCTAGAAATCTCTGACATATTTCTCACAAAAATATCTGTGGTGCTTCTTGCCCCATCTCCAATCCTGAATCTCACAGGCACTTCCGAGCTTGCTTTTTCATATTGGCAGAGACTAAAGATAGGCATTTGGGCCCAGCACAGAAGCACCATCTCCCAATAATGACTAAGCCCTTCCTGCACTTGGAAGACTCTAATAAATACTGGCATTACTCATTGGTAACAAACACATGTTCCTCCTATCCGGTAGACTACAGAGGAAGGAAGAAAGTGAAAAATCTGCCCTTAGTAATGAGTATAATCTTCAATCGTTTCAGTAATAAATATTGAGAAAAAATAAAAGGAAGGGAACAGTTCTAAAATGAAAACATGAAATACTTCAGAGGGTATTTTTACACCAGGATTAACACCTTCAGAACTGTTGGTTGAGCATTTACAGTTAGCTAAGCCAGAGTTCTACAAAGCTGTTACATATGCTGATTTCAAGGTACACTCACAAAGGCATATGATAGGCAAGGCAGGAGGTAAATTCACATTACTGAGGCTATTATCTCTATATTTAGCTAAGACAATCAAGGGACACTGAGATTGCACAATACACTCCAGTCATGGAACTGGCAAGTGATGCAACCAGGATCCCCTTCAGATAGTTCTTCCTTTATTAGTTCGTACACAGTCACAGTGTCATCTTGATCAGTACCACTGGCTTCAGATGGAACCAGATACAGTACCCCAAAGGGCTGTCTGAAAGGACAACAGGCAGTCCTACAGCTGGATCCCAGCAGCCTCACGAGGAAGCCTCCACACCAGTGACTCCTATGAGCTCCAGACTTTCAGTCCCCCATATACTCTTAAAGAAGTTAAGAGTTTTCTTGAAATGTTAATTTTTCAACAATCTTGTATTTTTCCAGTAGTCAGGATTATTGATTTTTAGAACACTCTCGAAACAATAAAATATCTACTAAACCACGAACTCTACAAAGATACCTCTGCATTTTCTGAAATTTATTAGTAGCAACAGGAAGCATCCAATATGTCTGCCTGGTAGACTGATGGGTGGTGGATGGATGGTTGAGTAAACAGCTGGCTGGCTGGCTGGCTGGCTGGCTGGATGGATGGATGGATGGATGGAAGATGGATGGAAGATGGATGGATAAATATTGAAAGGTAAAGTAGATTTTGAAGAATTTAAATTATTTCCTAGGAGCTGACACCTGGTAAACCCAAAGCTGGCTGATGTGATCTCTGTATTCCCACTTTTTGGGGTTGAGAATGAATGGCACTAGAAGAATAAATGTGCTCTCTCCCATCCATCCCATTCCCTCCCACATTTAATATACCTCCCAGAGCGGCTCTTCATGGAAGCAGGTGTGGGAGATGACAGGCAGAGCAAAAGAGTTGCTCAGATTCCTGCCAATTGCACTCAGCTGGGGGAACTGGCAAAGGGAGATCAAGGCTCAGAACTCATTGGCTAGATCATTACTCTCTTGATTCCTCTTCTAGAAAGAAGGATTCAGACAAAAGGGTTTCCAGCTGTGTGGCATAACTCCCTCCAGAGTCTTCCTAAGCAGCCAGGCAGCTGCAATGTCCCTTTAGGTAAGAGCCAGGCACTGAAGAGCACCGTGGCTCCTTTACAGGATTCTCCTTGCCTGGCATCTGTTGGTCGCTGGTTCAGCTCACCAGCACAGGAAACCTCCTCGGGCTCATGAATGGTGGCCATCTTTGCCTCTGCTTATTTGTGCCACAAGTGCTGAGCACATTCCACCTAGTTTTATAGATGCTAGAGGTACAGTGAGGACCCAGATAACATCACTATCTGCTTGTCACCAGTGGACAGACAGAAAATTAATTTGGTGATTGTGAAATAAAGTTTCAGAAGTGTGTGTGTGTGTGTGTGTGTGTGTGTGTGTGTGTAAGCAGAGAGAGAGAGACAGCCAGACAAAAGAAATATGAATCTGCATATCCTGAGTAGCTCAGAGAAATGTTCACATAGCACTTGGCAGAAGCATACTCATTGAAGAGAAATGAAAACTGCACCAGGCAGAAAAGTGAGTGTGTGGACAGGCAGGTTTAACATCCCAGGCAAAAGCACTAGCATGCTCAGAACCACACAACACCTAAAGGCCAGAGTGGAAAGCATACTTGGAAACAGAGGTGAGGAGTGGAGAGCGGGGAAAGATAAGAACTGTCAGGGAGCAGACAGTGGAGGCTTTTCATGCCACAGGAAGCAGAAGAGGCTCTTTCCTACAGAGGGTGGGATGTGCAGGAAAAACCTGATCCAATTTCTGTTTTGGAAAGGTCACCTAGCAGGAAGGGGGAGGATGGTTGGAGTTGGGTGATGGAGGCGATAAGGAGATCAGTTAGGAGACAGTAACACAGACCAGACAAGAAGCAGCAGGCCAGGATTAAGGCCTTGGCAATGGGAATGGAGAAGGTGTACAAATTTGAGATGTCATTTAGTGGAAATGAGGGCAGAAGAACTGTGACAGATGTTGAGATCTCTCTGTTTTACTGACTGTTTGCCCTATGGGAGTTGTAAAGAGCAAGACAAGCTTCCTATCCCCAGGAAAGGATGTGCAAGTGTGCCGAGATAACCAACAGCAAAGGGTGAAGCATTTCCACTGCTAAATGAAGGGTTCAGACTGTCTGGATGAGGAGAGATGGTAACCTCCAGCTCAAAGCATGTGGGACCCGCAGCTGCAGGGATGAGCGGGCCTGAGTCAGGACAGTGGCTGCAGCTGGCCAAGGCAGTCAGAAAGGATGCTGCAGTGTTCAGTGAGGTTTGTTCTGAGTCAGGGGGCAGAGTTACTCAGCAGCTGGACTGTACAAGAAGATGCATAGACAGAATAAGGAAATACAAAGATGGAAAAAGAGGGTAGGAGATTTAAACAACAAGTGAAGGAGATGAAATTGGAATCTGTATCTGAGCTCTAGCCCTGGTTCTTTTGTGGCTTGGGTGTCTGAGCACAAGGTACCAGCATCTTTCTGGGTGAGCTTTAAAGTCCCTGTCTGTGAGATGGACCATTAAATGGGTGGATCATTTAACGTTGACATTCCCTTGTTGGGTTAGAGCCTCTAAAGTTAGTCATCTATTTTTAAATGCCTCCAACATATGCATAAAGTAATGAAATGGGCTGAGGAGATAGCTTGGTGGTCTAAGCACTTGCCTGGCAAGCACAAGGACCTGGGCTCGATCCCTGGTACTGCATGCCATGCTGGCCCTGGAGCACTGAGCACACTGTGCCAGTCACTGAAACTGGGCCTGGTGGTGCATGCCTGTAACCCCAGCACTGGGGAGGCTGAGACAGGAGGATCCAAGCTGCATAGTGAGACCCTATACCACATAAACAAATCAAATATTTAATTAATAATAATAATAACAGCAATACAATGATCTACAAAGGGAAGAAGTAGATATTTCTCCGAACTTCCCTGATTTCACATAAATCCAACCAAGGAAAAATGTGTATTTGCTACATTAGAGTGTAAGACTGATGAGCAAGAGAAATATAGCTTTCTTCCTCTTCTCATTTCTAGAGTCTTGCAGGTCCCTAGAGATACAATAATTCGATTCAGTTTATGAATGAGTTTTGGCCAGTATTGCGTATGCCACGTACATGTGCCCATAGAGGACTGGATGAACTATCAATGGATACGACATTGGGGAGACATTCTTGAAAATGGTGCCTGGGGATTAAGAAATGAGTATTATTGACTCAAATATTTGAAGACTGTTAGAAAAGATGATCTTTAATATGTCTTTATCATATGTCATGTTATATTATTTTCTTGAGGTTAAATGTCATTGTTCATACTATTTCCCAAGACCTTCCTATACTTTCAGGGGTGAAGACCTTTCAGAAGCAGAGGAAAAAATAAGCACTATAAGCTGTGAAGGAGTGCACAGATGATGAAGAAACTGCTACCATAGATACAAGATGCTTTCTGCATCCACCAGGGCAAGCATCCAGGTCTTCACACAGTACTAAGCTCTACAGCACAAAAACTACACTTCAACTCTTTAATAAGTTCAGTAGTTTCTTCTTTTATTCAATCAATGGACATTTATTAGACACCATTATCTGTAGCCATGGGGATCTAGGAGCAAACAAGGGAGAAATGTTTCAATGTAAGCTACTTAACGTCTTTAGGGCCAGGCACTTGGCTACCAACTGAGGGTGTTGGGGTGGAAAAGGCACTGTATGTCTGAAAGATCAGATCCTCTGGGAAGGCGAAGGCCTTAGATCCATGAGGAGTTCAAAGGCCTCACTCTGTTACAGACGGGAGCATCAGAAGAAGGACCCCATTGCCCCTAACATGACACCATTTGGATCATTCTTGAGAGGGATGCTTCTTTAGCTGTTGTAAGGGTGAAAGCTAAAAGACATTAACTGGAGAAGCAGTGGAAGGCAAGAATGGCAAGACCAGCAAGCAGGGCAGCTACTAAAGGTTTGGCAGCAAGAGAAGAAAATGAAGGGACTGGCAGTTTGGACTGTGTGAAATCACATGCAAAACTTGGTTTGTATCTTGTCATCTGGTTGAGTTTTCTTTTGTGTATGTGGGTGAGTGGGATCTGGTGGAGAGTGGGGGTCTAAGTGTGAAAATTGCCAGAGGGCTGGCAAGATTGCTCAGTGGACTAAGCGTCTGCGTTAGCAAGCGCAGGGACCAGGATGCAAGCCCCCAGTCCAGCATATCATGCTGGCCCCCCGCCCTTGGGGCTCACTGAGCCAGACTGAGTCTGGGCATAGCGGTGCATGTCTGTAATCCCAGTGCTGGGGAGGCTGAAAACATGAGGATCACTACAAGTAGGAGGTGCATAGTGAGACCTTGTACCACATACATAGGTGAAAAAAAAAAAAAAAGAAGAAGAAGAAAGGAAGGAAAATTGCCACCTAGAGTTACACACAAGATTTTCAGCCCTCCATTGCTTTCTAAGTTGGGATGGAAAGGCCATAGTCATTTTTCTTTAAAGCATTAGTAAAAGATTATGGTCATATCCCACATAACCTAATTTCCCTGAGCAAACTCTTCCATTCTCTTTCTTTTCACCCCTTTAGACTGTGTGCCTGAACTGCCTCAAGAAATAATGAGACTCAAGTCCTTGCTGGCTGCTGTGGCAAGGACCATATCACCGTCATCATTATGTATTCTCCACCTCTAAGCTGCAAGCCACACCTTCTACTTGTGGTGACCTCGAGCTCTCTGGTCCTTTGCCCTTCCTGTGCAGCACTCCTGCTCTGTCACAGGCCAAGGCACAGACACTGCCTAGATGCTCCATGCAGTGCAGGTCCTGGCAGCGCAGTCGCCGGCAGCGCAATCCCTAGCCCCCACCCCAGGTGCACCACACAGCTTTATAAGGTCCACTATCCCATCTTACACTCCTCCTGCACATTCTCTACACAACAGCCAGAACCAACTTGTAACACTCCTCCCAGCTGGGAAAAACCTAACTATGGACCAACTTACTAAGACACATGGTTTATGCTCATTGTATAGGTCTATTCAGGAAAGGTGCTCCTGTCACTTTGAGAAGGATCTTTAGCTAGACAACAAATGAGTTGTTTACTCTGTTTTAAAACTTCCTACTGCTTTTTTTTTGTTTGTTTTTCAGGACAAGGGATTGAACTCAGGCCCTTGCACCTTGCCAGGGAAGCACTTATCCTACTGAGCCATCTCCCTGGCTCCCCTACTGCTCTTTAAATACCTCCAACCTGACCTCTCCCTTCCTGTGGCTCATGCTCAGCTCGGCACTCTTGCTCACCAGCTGAGGTCCAGCCCTGCTCCCTCTACTCTGCCAACAGCCTGGTATTTCCTGCTGTTGGATTCTTTCAGCTTTTCCAGCACTGTCTCCTCTCTTACCCCCATCCCAACTCAAATGTCACTTCCTCAGAAAACTTTCCATTGCAAATTTAGAAAAAAAAAAAAAAAAATCATCCTATTTCCTCTGCAGTGATCATAAGCAAAAAATCTGTTGTTTTGTGAAAATTTGGTGTTATTTATGGGGTTAGCTTTTCTCACAAATACCAGTTCCTTAAAGGCAGGGTCTTGTGTGTCATTTTGTTAATTATTAGATGCTTTATCTGACCCACAATTGTCATGAAGGCAGGTAAGAGGCTCTGAGTAACTCCAGAGTGCTCTCTTCTTTCCCACAGAGACTCTCCTGAAGTATTCATCTTACTTTAAGGCGGTTTCACTTGTGAGAGCTAACACATTCTTAGCCATTCTTTATTGCAGTGTGTTCACTTTCCTGATCTAATATAGATCAGGAATGTACCAGCTCTGTGTGGCATTAAGTTGTATTAATAACTTGTACTTCTAGCTTTCTACATCATTTTTGGCAAAAATAAATATATCCTTTATTAGAAATAAGAGTGGATTACTCATGGAGAAAGAAATAGCAGTTTAGGAGGATGAAGTTTGATGAAAGACAAAATTCAGAATATCTCTGAAGAAGAGCCAAAGAGTTATTACATCTACTAATGGAGAAGAGAAATAAAGCCCTAATGGCTAAATCACTGATTCATGACCAATTAGCACCCAAGCTGAGTGGCTGGCCTGGCTCTTGAACTCCTAGCCTAGTGCTTAGAACTGGCTTCATGTACAGGCAAGGAACACAGTTGTTCCAATTTCTGTTCTGAGTACAGTAAGGCAATAGCATGGAGCCTTGATGCAAAAACACTGTAGAATTCTGAAGAAAATATGATCTGGAAATAAAAATAACCAGCTGTGCAGCTTACATAGGTCAACACTGCTTTGTGCTCTTCTCTCTCTCTCTGTCTCTCTCTCTCTGTCTGTCTCTCTCTTTGTATATATATATATATGCGTGTGTGTGTGTGTGTGTGTGTGTGTGTGTGTGTGTGTTATATGTATTTAGTATAGGGTCTCACTACGTAGATCAGACTCATAGTGATCCTCCAGGCAGTGGGATTACAAGTACATGCCCAGTCTCAGTCTCTGTCTCATTGATTACAGGTGGCATGGCTTGTGGTGCCAGGGATCAAACCCCAGTCCCTGCACTCTGCGTAAGCAGGCACTTTAGTCTGCTGAGCTATCTGGCTGGCCTATGTTTTTAAGAGGGCAACACCCTTAAGCTACCAGCCCAGGCTGGGATAACTTGATTTTCTGCTGGTACCGAATTACCTCAGCAAAGGCTCTCTTGCCTTGGGCACCTGGTTATACAGCACATCAAGTCAGCTGGCCAACCCCCTGTTGGGATGTGGAGAAGCTCTTCAGACAGAACAATCCTCAGGGTTTCCAAGTTTCAGCCCACTTACAACCCTGATCTTCGGACTTTAATGTGCTTCCAAATCATCTGCAGAGCTGGCTGGAACACAGATTTCTGTGATCCTCCAAGGGTTTTAAAGTTGTAAGCTGGGGGTGGACCCTGGGCTGTGTAGTTCTGAGAATTTGGAGTTTCTTGGGTGGATGGTCTAAAGCTGGGGTTTTGGTTCTGTGGTGGTGGCCTCACTGACCATTCTAGCTGGCCTGAGACTGAAGGGCTTCCTTAGAAGGAGACTTTAGGTGCTGACACCAGGAAAGGCAAAAGCAATGTGCAGGCTATGGGCAGGGTCACACACCCTTCCTCTGTTACCGCCAGCACCACGCATAACTCCGGGGGACATGAGGTGCTCTAGAAATCTTTGTGGGTTAACTACCAGCCTGAATATTCAAATGGGTGGATGAAGGGATGAATGGATGGAATGTGGGAAAGAAGGGGAGGAGGAAGGAAAGGAGAAAGGAGGGGTAGGTAGAGAGATGGGTGGAGAGGGAAAGGCTTGTCACCTCTCCTTCCCAAGTGCACTCCCAGGTCACCTTGTCTACTCTAGGGTCAAATCAGTCACCAGGTCCCAACATATGTTGGTTTATAGCCATGGAGGGCACAGCAGTCTCAGAGTCCCAAAAGGCTCCCCGGGCACCCTGGGGACAGCTTCTGAGCCAGCGGCCTGGGTGTGGGGAGTACATTTGGGCTGTGGGGTGGTTCTTTTCTCACCTGAGCTCACTCCTGTGCTCCCTAGGGAGTCTTGGGAACCCTAGAGAAAAGAACAGTTCAAAGGAAAGCAAAGGCAGAAATAGTTAACAGGAATACCATTGAAATGTGAGGCTTTCTGATTTAGAAAAATTAAGGGTGTGGGAGCCTCTGTTGTATTAAATGCTCAGAGTGTTCAGAAGGTAAATACTGTCAGCAAGCAGGCAGGAGATTAAGGTGACAGGAAGAGCCGTTTTTAAACCTGTTAGATATTAATTTCCCATAGATCATCTGTCTGTCCTCTCCTTGTTTGAAGTTCCCAAGGCCGGAGGCTTCAAAGCTTGTGCTGCCTGCCATTTGCTCACCGCTCCGCTCCGTGGGGAGCAGCCACAGCAGGCCGCACACTGGCTCTGCAGGGTCCTTCCTCACGCTGCCTCTCCCAGTCTCTGCCGTTTCTCTTTCCCTGAACATCAAGGACAATTCTATCAGCAAGTCCAGCAGCTGCTAATGCAACCGACTCGTCCCAGCCTGGCATGCACCCCAGACCCTGGCCTGCTGCAGGCAAACTGACTGAGGAAGGCAAATGGAAAGCGATCCACATACCCCCTCAGAACTGAGTCCAAATGACAGCATTTTCCTCATCCTTGCCTCCTTCTCTCTCACTATTCTGCACAACTTTCCCTCCATTTTATTTCATCAAAGTTCCACGCAACCTATGAGCCATTTTTATCCACTGCATGGCAGTGCTCAGTGTTATGCAGCACTGGGGACATTACTACACTTAAGTAGCTCGCTGCCTTGTGTGACAGAGTGACAGTATGTCCATATGTCCTCAGCAGTACTGGGAAAGAAGAGGAAGGGAGGGGAGGGCAGGGGAGAGAAGAGGAAAGGAGAAGAGAGGAGAGGAGAAGAGAGGAGAGGAGAGGAGAGGAGGAGA
>PVKA01055223.1:0-10411 GCA_004027165.1 Ctenomys sociabilis
GAAATGTGTGTGTACATGTATGTGTATGTGCTTGAATGTGTATCTGCATGGAGAAATGTGTGTGTACATGTATGTGTATGTGCTTGAATGTGTATCTGCATGGAGAAATGTGTGTGTACATGTATGTGTATGTGCTTGAATGTGTATCTGCATGGAGAAATGTGTGTGTACATGTATGTGTATGTGCTTGAATGTGTATGTGCATGTGTGCTTGTTTCTTACTTCAGAGTCAGAACTAACTTCAGAAAGTGGACTTTCTGGATTTGATAACATAGGTATGATAAATTTTCTTGTCCTAGAAAACATATAGTAAGTAAAGTAACATCCAAGACAATACACAGATCTACAATTTCATGACCTGCAGTCTTCAGCATCATTCTTTCCTTCCTGTAACATACAACCCTCTATGGAAAGGATTGCCCGAAACTCACAACTCACTGTCCAGGGACTTATACTAGCACAAGTTAAGAGGACTACCAGCAACACTTTATGGGACGCTGGTGCTTCAGTCCCATTTTATGGAGCATGAACCTAATGAAATAGGTTCCAGGACCAGCTGTGAGGTGCTCTGCCTTTGAACACTGATGGGAATGTAATCATGTGTCCCATCAACTAGCCTATCTTAAGTTCCCTGTTGCTGGCATAATGCCATATATACATTTAATTTTATACTCTGCTATTTCATTTCATTCTTCATTGAAAGTTAATGTATAGCACTCATTGGCAGGCATTTTATTTTAGTATGAAAGCAATCTAATAAACATAATGAAATCTGTGAAAAATTACCCCAAAATACAAGCTGACTTATTATACATGGCTGAAAAATATATCTTGTATGAAGGCATTCATAAAATGAGTTCACTTCTCTGTGAAAGTTCCTTGGAAATATTCTTGCAGAGTTGTTTACTTTCAATCTCAGAAACCACCTGGGAACAGCTGAAAATTACAAGTATGAGTCAGGAAGTATTTATATGCCACCAAAGAACTGAAGTAAAGTAAAACCTTATAGGAGAAACCAATGAGTTCTCTGGAAAATAAAGTTAACATGGGTATTGCATCCACATAATAACTGCACAATAGAACACTTACCATCTTAATTTCATTTAACAACTGTCAGCAGGAAATTCTCTACTGAAAGATGACATTCAATCATGAACTCAAAGCTCTATAATCTAGAACAGAGATAGCAAATCTTCTAGAACTTTCTATGATAATAAACATCTGCAGTGGCAATTGATGTTAAGTCGGCCACCACCCATCTTCACAATTTTGAATGGAGAAAAGATTCAATATCATTTTATTTTTGTAATTTGTGCTTTTGATGAGACGGTTCTATCACATCAGTAACCTCCTTGCCAAGCTCTGAAGAGAATGCCAAAGTGCACTGCATGTGTGGGATGGATGAACAAAATTCTCTTCCATAGTTTGGACACAGTACAGCACAAGCCACTGTATCATGCATATCCCACCAGCGCAGGGCATACTGAGATATGCTGGGAAGTACAGCGACATGTCTATATCATTTGCTGAGCTCTCTCTATCAACACTGATAAAGATGTGAACTCAGTTCCGTGACACTGACAAGTAAATACTCTGGCTTGCATGGATAAGCTCAGCTCTCAGAATAAAACTATGAGTAGCTAATATTAATATTTTTATTTCACACATAAGACTGTTCATTTAAGAGCCAGCCACATAGCTCAGCAGATTAAAGCACCTGTTTAGACAGATGAAAGAGTTCGGTTTTAATCCACAGCATGCCTTGCTGGCCCTGTCCCTAGGACACACTGAGACGAGATTGAGACTGGGAATGTTAGAGACAAGGGCACATGTTTGTGATCCCAGCACTTAGGAAGCCAAAAACAAGAGACTCACTAGGAGTCCAATCTGTGCAGTGAAACCCTGTAGACCCTGTACTACATACATTACTTCAACACAGGGTCACAAATTTGAAAGTAATGCCATTCAAATCCAAAGTCTATGTTTTTAAACATATTTATTCAATAAAATAATATAGATCAGAAGAATTAATGAGTGACTAAACAAATAAATAAGGCAGACTAAAAGGAATTAAACACCCTGGTCATACTCCTATGCACCCTCTAATTTGAGGTAGACTATTCTTCAATTTCTATCCGTGAATTCCTCATATGAAAAGTAGATCCCAAAGGTCATGCCTGGTATTAGGAACAGTGCTATTCAATAAATTAACTAAAATGATGAGAAATATCACCAGGTAGAGACTGTGTTCTCCACATGCTGACATGAATAGCATGCAAGTCTTAGACTGTAAAGTAACTAAATTAACCCAAAAGTGAGTCAGTTTTGTTTTCAATTTACTGAATCTATCAAACTGTTCTCATGTTTTACAAATGCTTCCCACACAATTGGGAGTGAACATGCTATTTAACACTTAGCAGTAGACTGAAATACTATAATAGTATCTATAACAATGTGCAGTGTGAAACAGATTTCTTTATTTTTATTTAATTATTTATAAATAATATATGATGTAGTTCTAGGGTGTCACAACACAGATCAGATTCGCAGTGATCCTTCTGCTTTCACCCTCCCAAGCTCTGGGATTACAAGCATGTACCACCATGCCCAGTCTCAATCACTGTCTTAGCACATGCTCAGGGCAGGGTCAGTATGGCATACCTGGGATCGAACCCTGGTCCTTGCATTTTCCTAAGCAGGTGCTTTAATGTGCTGAGCATCTGGTTGGCCCAATATATAATTTTTATGTATGCAGCATTTGATAAAGACACTGAACTATTACTCATTTTTGTACCTCAAGACTATCATGTAGTAGATGCTCAACAGATGTGTTAAAAATGAATACATGTTTGGACTGCACGCTGTCTAGAATGTCTCAATGGATTAGAACTTCATAGGCAACTGATTGCCAAGACCACTGCAGAGAGATCCACCTGGTGCAAAGCAAGCAGTCCCCTGGTGTTTTGCCCTGAACTTGTGGCATTCTGAACTACTTCTGCTTTCACTTTGGGCTCAGTGTAAAGTCTATACAATAAATTGTCTCTCCTGTGTTACCTGAAGAATCAAAAACAGAATGAATATATGGGCTATGAATAAATAAGCTGGTTTGATAGGTGAGGTCTTCCTGTGCTTTACATCAGAGAGATTCATCACTGTAATGTTTGGGTTACAAAGCAAAAAAAAAAAAAAAAAAAAAAAACCTATATCACCTGATAATTTCATTCTTTTCATCTTAAAAGCAGTAATTTGTATAATAAAATTTTATGTATCTCTCACCCAGGATGTCATTAAATGTAATTACCACTGAATTCTAAAAATATTGCTATCACTAGGAGAAGTAAGACAAATGAGTTAGGCAAAGATAAGACCCAAAATCAGGGCTGAATTCTGCTAACTTGGCCACCCTGAGAGCAGCTTCTACTTTTAACTAGGTAAGAAGATGGCTTTGGTGATAGTGGCTATTTCTATATACTTCAATCACTGGCAGAAAATATTAATTCTTAGATGTTCTCTGATACCATATACATGCAAATGTAACTCTATAAATAAAACCCCATGCCTTCCCATCTAAGGAAATTATTCTAGCATTCTTCCTATCACATCTTTGACCTCAAATGCCCAAACTCCTTAGCACCTGATCTTGGTTCTAATGCTCCATTCAGAGCTAGTCACCAGGAGCCAGACATGTGTTTTTTTTAGATAAGGCCACTAGGGCACTGGTTTCTATAGGTCATCAAAACCAAAGGGAGCACTGAATGAATTTCCCTTCTTCAGCACACACACACACACACTCACACTAGATCTTTTGGAGGGAACTGGGGACAGTACTAGGTATTGAACTCATGACCGATGCACTAAACTACATTCTTAGTCTTTTAAATTTCTTTTTATTTTGAAACAGGGCCTCATTATGTCACCAAGTTCTGCAGGCTGGGCTCAGACTTGCTAAGTTCCTGTATCACCCTCTCAAAGTGCTAGGATTATAGACATGAAGCACTAGGCCAATCTATCCAGACCTTATGGGAATAGGTCAGACCATATGTCACCCATTTTAAGACCCATTTGCAAAGGGTACTAGATCCAATGTAGTAATATCATCTTTTATTTTTTACTATAATTTTATTTTTTGACTGATATATTTGTACATATTCATGTGATGCTTGCAGTGATGTTGTGATGTACACTGGGTGATTAGCCTATCCATTGCGTTAAACTTTTATAACTTCTATCGTAAGTACATTCTCATCTTTTTCTTCTACTTTGAGATCCACAATACATTTTTGTAATCATCATTATCCTATTTTCCCAGAGTACTAGAACTTATTTATTCTACTTTTTGTTTTGTTTTTTTTTGCGGTACCAGGGATTGAACTCAGGACCTTGCACTTGCCAAGCAGGTGCTTAGGCCACTGAGCTATATCCCTGGCCCAAAACTTTTTTTTTTTTTTTTTTGGAGCCAGGGATTGAACTCAGGTCCTTGTGCTTGCCAGGAAAGCCCTTATTCCACTGAGCCATCTCTCCAGCTATTTATTCTACTTTTAATTAAAAAATATATTATTTGGTTCCAAAGAGCAAATGGCTAGACTAGAACTAAAAATTATCCTGACAGACAAAAAACATGTGTATGTATAGCACCTTGCAACTAATGAGGATGAAAAATCAATAAAATATATTAATTGCCCTTCATAAGCCTATTAATTCTGAGACAAGAGAGAAGAGATAATGATTCTGTTTAAAATCAAGTTAATCTTGTGATTTCTCCTTACTACTTTACATTTATGACCATAACTTAAAGTATTATTACTCTAACTATACTTTTAAAATGAAATTCACTTTTGGAAAGTCTTTATCATGATATATTATAAGACAGTTAATTTAAAAATCTGTTTGGGTCTATGGAATTAAAGAATTTTCTGTCAAAGAGGAGGATAAACTCAAGACAGCTGTTTTTAAGGACAAGTACTAGCTGGACAGAAGTTATATTAGAGAAAAATATATGCACACAAAAATGTATTTAATGGGTAAAACCAGCATGTGTTTCACATGGTTTCACATGTGTTCACAGGTAACTACTGATAAAATTATAAAAACTCACTGTTTCAGCCCAAATTCCTGCACTAGGAACCAATGAACCAAAGAAAAACCAAGTCATTCATGCTAAACACCACAGAATTGTGCGCAAACTTTAGGGAAGCAGGGAGGTCTACAGAAAGACAGACCAGCTCTTCCTGATGACAGGACATTGAAGTCTACCTGACTTACTGAAGAGCGCTCTCTCTGCTTTAGCCCACATATAAGTGTAACTGAGCATTAGGTACATTGTTGTTTCCTTGTGTCCACCTTAGGAGCCCACTTCAGCCACTGCCCAGTAGGAGTACTCAGCTACATAAATGCCACACAAGGAACTTTGTTTTGTGAACAAAATTATCAAAAATATTATACAAAATTACTTGTAAGGTAGGCATGAAAAGTATATGTAAAATATAAGTGAATTTTTGTGTCCTAATGTGGATCTCTTCCCCATATCTCATTTCATCAATGCAAATATTCTAGAGTTTAAATAAATTCAAAATCTGAAACACTTCTGCTTCCAGGCTTTTCAGACAAGGGAAATTCAACCTGTATTCAAATGCTGGCCTTTATAGTTGGAATATATATATTAAGCTCAAATGACTAGATTGGCCATATGCTTCATAGCTCAATCTATAGTTTTCAGTAATCAGAAGACACAGGGTCAGAAACTGAGATATCTTCACAGCTCTGATGCTTTGTCAAGCGAACCCACGGACACAAGCATCGTGGACCTAATCCTTCCTTTCTGGAAAAGAATGCTTACACAGGCTGGCTATTGCCATCACAAGGAAAAAAGTATACTTTGGCATAGTAGGTATGCTATGTTTTCTACATTACTTACCATTTGAAAACCCTGTTTCAACTTTTTTTCTTTCTTTTTCTTATGTATTTGCTATAGAGTCTTACTATGCAGCTTGGACTCCTAGTGATCCTCCTACTTTCAGCCTCCCCAGTTCTAGGATTACAGGTGTGCATCACCACTCCTGGTCTTGGTGGTGGCTCAACACACCCAGGGATGGTGGCAGGGATTGAACCCCCCCTTTCCTCTGGCCCTGTTTCAACTTTCAGTTTAGTTCACTATATAGTACACATCCATTCTCACAGAATTTCAGTAAAAACTTTTAAGTGAAATTTCAATACTTGTTAAACAAAAACGAATGAAAAGCAATCTCAGTATATAAAACAACAACTCTGAAACAGTTGTGCCTGGCTCTATTTTATGATGGTAAACTAAAACAAGAGGTAAGTAATAAATTGTAGAGAATCTGCATTGTAAAAGAGAAGGAAAGTTAATTGCAATAGCAAACATTGGCCCAGAAAGGCAAGGCAGAGATCTGCAGTCAGAAGGGCTGGGGTAACACAGCAGAAGGTGCAACTGGAGATGGACTACATATGAAGATTGACCAGCAAACAAAAGCATGAAATCCAAGGAGTAAGAGGTAGAGTGACAGGAGGTTTGAAGGGAACTCAAGTGGTCAAGGCTAGGAACTGCAGTCTGAGGCCAGGCATCAGCAATCTGGAGTAATTACAGAGATGGGTCAGCATCCTTTTGGAAGGATCAAGTACAAGGTTATATACATCTCAGTATTAGTCTAAGACTGGGCAAGGTGGCCCGTGCCTGTAATCCCACCACTTGGGTGGCTGTAAACAGGAGGATTGCTAGGAATCTGATCAGTACTAGCCTCATAAGACAGGTTCATGTGTGGTACTCATGCCTGTAATCCCCGCTCTTTGAGAGACTGAAGCAAGAAGACTGCAAGTGTGAGCCCGCACTGAACAATTTAGTGACTTGGAGAAATCCTGTCACAAAACAAAAAAAGTAAAAAGACCAAGGATGTAGCTCAATGCAAAGGCTCACGCACTAAAGCAAACAAATGAACGGAATGAGTTCAGCTATGGCTCTGACTGTGTATGTTCATCTTGCCTCTGTGCCCTCGAGTAACAGGAACAATGTCTTTCAGATTGAACCCCCATGCACCACTTCATAAATCTCCCTCGGCTTGTTACCTTCCACCCACATCCCAGGGCTGTATGACAGTTAAATCCACAGCAGTTATATTTTTAAACCAGCCATTATCATTCCTGCTCACTGACACTCTGCAGTTAGTCTGATTCAGGTCCAAGATTTATAAAGATGAAAGAGAGAAAGAAAGAGAAAGAAAGGAAGGAAGGAAGGAAGGAAGGAAGGAAGGAAGGAAGGAAGGAAGGAAGGAAGGAAGGAAGGAAGGAAGAACTAAGGCATATGCTAGCTAAACCTAACCACATAAACATAACCCAGGCTGGCTCAAAAAATCACTCAGATGATTTGGAAGCAATTCCAATCTGACTCACAGATTAGAAGCAAAGCTAGCTCTATATCAAATATGAATGAGTTACACACATATTTCCAAAACAACTGAAGAAAGAAATAAAAAACTAAGACATTAATAAAAATACAGTTGCTTTAGAGGAGATGGAGTGGATCACTGAAATTCTATCATACCAAGTCAAATCAAAGCACTGAGATTACACTGTAAAAACTAATATGGCCTGGATAAGAACTTTATAGCAAGGAGTTTGGGAAAGAATTTATCTTTTCTGCCTCCAATTTTATCCATTTACATTCAAATTTCAATGCACACCTTGCCTTTTCAAGTTGTTTATTAAATAAGGCAAACTTACATTGTCTATGATAATACAAAGAATCTACTGAAAACAAAGATCTCAATTATGATAGCATCTCTTGTTTTAATGGTCAAATCACCTAGCCACAAGACAAGGCTAGATTAGAGAAATGGTGCCTCTTCACCTATTGTCAGTGTCAGCTTTAATTATCACAAAGATTTAATGTTAAGTTAGTAAGCACATAAATTAGATTGCTCTAAGGACAACTTTGGTAAAAGGTATTCATTCTACACAGACAAATATAGCATATGGTTGCCTGGAGCTATTTTTCTTGTTGATCTATTATAAATGCTAAAATTAATAAAATTAATATCCACTGGAAAACAAAAATCCCCTTCCAATCATGAAGACCTGCTTGAATCTTTTGGAGTCATGAAAATATTTGCTCAAGAATAAATTCATTATTACAAAAGAATTACTTGGGTGACAATGACATCTGTTTGTCCTCCCCTAAATTGCCTCCTTTCACTGAGCTCTCCCCTCTCAGGCTGAGCATGATAACCCCCTGAAAATGCTGGACAGAGCATGACATGCACCAGGAAAACAATGATGCTCATTCACTCATTTCAAATGTTCTATGCATTTCACAATCCCCCAGGAAGCAACTCATTTGCTAATCATATGGGATTTTAAGGTGCCCCAAGTATCTGATCAAAAGTTAATCTTACTGTTGCATAGACTGATCGCTGAGCTCTGAGTCTGTGTGACTCATACAATGCGGGTTGTGTTTTCTTGGTTCAGTCTCAACCTTAATACTCCAACCAAAATCCCACAGAAATCTGAGACTCAGGCATGGCTTTGCTCCTCATTGTTTGTAGCAGTTCTGGATGAGTACCTGTGCTACATTCCTTTCAAGTAGGCATTGGAGAATATTTACTGTATCTCCCTAAGTGGCTCTGCCTACCAGAAGGTCTACTGCCTGCCACTAAATTAAACCTCCAGTTTTAATATAGATAAAATTAGCTCAAACTGACGTTATTTAAGCATTTTCTGGTTTAATAATATCTACGTATACTTTACACTTCAATGAATCCAACAATTTAATCTCTGTGCTTGTTTAGCCTTCAGTGTCTACACTAACATCTCTATGTTTTGGTTTCATAAGCTGTACACAGAAAAATAATGTTATCCACACTGTTTTGGTTTAGGTCTAAAATGGATCTGCCCACTGATGAGTTCATAGCTGACTTGCTCTCAGGAGGTGGTGCCTGGCTAAAGGTGGTCCATGACCTTGGAGGGGGTACTCTTCTTGGCTTCTTCTCTCTCTTTCTCTGCCATGGCTTGAGCAGTCATACCCTATCATGCCCTCTCAATATGTTATTTTTGCCAACATGAATTGAATCTCCCCAAACTAAGAGCCAAAAATAAAGTACTCCTTTAAATTAAGGGTATCAGAAACTGTTCAGTGGAGCAGAAGCTGACATAACATTACAATGCCAAAGGGTACTATGAAGATTTTCATATATGGGAGAATGTGCTTATACACACTGCTGTGTATGACATGTGCCATGAAAATATCACTGCCAGTGTAGAGGAAAAGAAGTTTGTTTCCATCTGAGTGAGGTTCATGACTCAGGCTTCTATAAAAAGATTAACAAGAAAAGGCATAAAGATTTTTACTTAAGTTTTATGTGATATGGGAGCCTTTAGAAGTGAAGATTCAAGGGCCTGGGGAAATGGCTCAGTGGACTAAGGGCTTCCCTGGCAAGCAAAAGGGCCTGAGTGCAATCCCTGGTTCTACAAAAAAAAAAAAGTGAAGATTCAATGATCCAGGCAAACGTTGGTCTTTCCTGTTTGATGTGATGAGGAACGGGTAGTCATGAAAAAAGACAGAGAGCAAAACATGGACCACAAGGTCACAACCTGGGGAGCTGGGCCTGGCCTGCCCAGATTCTTCTTTGTATCCCTGTGCACAGACATAAGAGTGTTCTTTTTCTTCAGGCAAAGAGAGGTCTCTTTCAAACGAGGGTCTTATGACTTAGTTCAGGGGAAGATGGGGAAGTTTAGAGAACACCTTGCCTGCTATTTCCTCAGTTGTCCAGGTGCCATCATTGGGGGTGGTGTGTGCTGCATGACATCTTGTTTCTACTATCATCAGCTTTAGCAGTCAAGGCACAGGATCCTCGAGGATGGAGATGGTGTCTTGGAATCCGATTGTTGAATAAAATTGAATTACTGAGTACTTTAAAAGCATCTAAGAACATTTTGTGGTGTTTTGCTTTGTTTCATTTTTTAGTATTTCTTTATTTTATTTTTTTTTAATTTTGTACTTTTTATTAGTATTTTTAAAGAATACAAAATAGTGATAGAAGAAAACAGCATTATATATGATATAAGATTTCACTAAACAAAGTAATAGAAATCCAACAATGGTTGCTGTATTACATGATGCTATGTGCAAGTTAGTTTTTCAGATTACCAGATATAAGTGTATAAGTTTTGTTTAAAAAAACAATAACTAAGAAGTTATAAGAAATTCAAGAGAGGAAAAAAATTAGGGTAAAAACAAAAGTTATAAGTATTAAATGCTCCTTTCTTTTTTTATATTCATATAATTAGAATTCTCAAAGTAGAAAGGAGTAGGCAATAAATATTTAAAGATTTAAAATTTCTGAATTTAGTTCAACTTATAATACCACATTTCCAACAAAAATGAACCTTTTGCACAAGAAAT
>PVKA01055224.1:0-10408 GCA_004027165.1 Ctenomys sociabilis
TTAATGTATTTGGTACAGGCTCTCACTACGCAGGTCTGATTCATAGTGATCTTCCTATTTTCAGCCTCCCCAGTGCTGGGATTACAGGCATGCACCACCATGCTTGGGGGCAGGACCGGTGTGGTACATGGTGCCAGGGATCAAACCTCAGTCCCTGAGCTTGCCTAAGCAGGCGCTTAGTCCACTGAGCTATCTCACTGGCCCTGTTCATCTTTTTAATTGTGTACCCTTGCTCTTGTCTGTTCTGTTTTCTGAGCCTGTGTGTAGTGATTTTGAAGGAGAACTAGAATGGCTGATTGCATAAATACATGGGGAGGTATGTCTTGAAGGAGGAAAACCTGTTTTGTTTTTGGGAGGATCCTTTGCCTGGGCGTTGGTTGGTTTGTTCTGGCGTAAATTCCCCACCGCAGCTGGGGAATAAGTATCAGCAGAAGCAGGGATTTGATTGATTGCCTCAGAAACTACAAAGTACAGTTGCCTCATTTACCACCAAGTTTCTTTTCCTTGTATGCATTAACCCTGAGTTCAGAGTTCTTCTTAATCTTTCTACTTTTGCAACAGCCTTCTGAATATTTTTATTAGTGTCCATTTTTCTTTTTTATTTGCCTTTTGTGCTATTTATTTATATCTTAAATTTAGTGTAGTCTTTTGTAGTTCCCCTTCCTTCCAAAAGTATAAATAGGCACCTATTTTATTCTTTTACTTATTTTTATAATTTCATGTTTTACATGCAAATCCTTAAGCCATCTGGAATTTGTTTTAATGTCAGACATGGGCTCTAATTTCATTTTTCCCTAATGGTGAGTTTTCCATATGTGGGCTTTTAAGTGCAGCTCAACTCCCAAAGCTCCATAAAAGCTTAGGAGTTAAGAATAGAAAAGCTGGGACTATAATTCAGTCAGTTCCTAATTTCTGTTCCATTATTGCTTACACTGGGCCTCAGTGCTCCTCAGGGAAAAGCTCTGAACAATGATTTAAAGGCTGCAGCACTGAAGCAGAACCAGGAAGATTTACAGAGAACTCTCTAGAGGAGTTGATGGGTGCTATGTCCTTGCCACTGGAGCCAGCCTCATGGGATAAAGGCTGCCCTTACCCCCAACTGTGCCCCTCACCTGCAGTCTCCTCCCTTCCACCCTCACATGCTTTCTCTGCTGATCACTTAGATCCCAGGTCCAAACCAGTGAAGCTTTGATGTTTTTCCTTGGGAGTTTCACTGAATTTTGTACGTATTTCTAGGGAGTTTTTGTAATTTCTTCATGCCATGTCTATGAAGATGAATATATTAGTTGATACAGTTTTGGACATGAAAGATACCTGTAAGTTTTAGTGGGGTGAAGTGGGGAATTTACCAGTTTATGTAATTGCTCCTGCCCTTGTAGATGTATTCTGCCACGAGCTCCCTGGTGTAAAGGGCACAGTAGTTGGCAACGTACCCCAGCTGTGGCTTGATTAGTTGGCTTAAGCTAAGGAGTCTTGATTCTTTTTGGTTAAGGATTAATTATTTCTTGGGAGATACCAAGTAGAGCCAGCTTTGTCTCTCTGGGAGCTGATAATCTGGTATCATGTAAGTGTGTGGAAAGAATCTTGGAAGAAACTTTAGAAAGGGAAGAATCACGCACATTTAAATCCTCGAAGAGAACAAGGAATCTTAGTTAAATTGGAGAATGCTCCTTGGTCTATAAAACAAGAAAATGGCCCTGAACCAGTATTTCCTGTGGGATGAATGTCTGAAGGTACAGGCCCTTAATATATCTTATCTCTTGTGATCCTCACAAAAACCAGGTGGCATTATCGGTTGCATTTTGTAAATGAAGAAACAGTTTCAGAGAGGGGAAATCATTTACCTAAAGTTACAAAGAGGAAGCCACAGTTGGAAGCCTGAGTAATGGAAAGGGTTAACTTTGCAGTAGAGAAGGAACTAATTTTTGGCCAGTCTGTATTCTTCTTCCTAGAACTAATTGGTGGAGTTGAACAGAATGTGCAGATTTAGTTCTCTGGGCCTTTGTTCTCATGATATCCTCTGCCTACATTGCCTTTAGCTCTTCTGTTGTAGAGATGTCTCATTATTCCCTTAAATACCAGCTCCAATGGTCTGTCCCTGGTAGGGTCTCTACTCTTGCCTCTTCTCCATCTCAGGGCTTCTGAAGGCCCTCAAGAAGTATACCAGGTTCACAGTCATATCATCTCCAGACCTGCCTTCCCCAGGCTGAAGTTATCTGAAGGGAGAGATGACTGGGCCATTTCAGGTACCTCGCAAGGGCCTACTACAGTGTCTGGCACACACACTTATTGTCTTAGTCAATTTTAACAAAATTTGAAGGCTGAGTATTTTATAAATAAAAAGATTAACTCAGGGTTCTTGAAGTTCCAGAATGTGTGCCAGCATCTGCTTGGCTCTGGAAGGTCTTGTGGCAGGCTCTGGAGGGTCTGCTTGGCTCTAGAGGGTCTCTTGATAGTGGGAGTGTGGTGAAGAAATGGGAAGCACATGTGAAACAGGGATTCAAGGAAACCCATTCTTGGGGGAACTAACCCAGTAGACTTGCATTACTTCCTTTTGAGTGTGATCTCTCTCTCCACTTTCATGATCTAGTTAGGCCCTGCTCGGCCTACCTGTTAAAAGTATATCACCTCAACGCCATGCACGTGAGTCAAGCTTCCAGTGTAAGAATCTCTAGGGGACAAACCACGTATAAACCATATATAGTACTGTTTTAAAAAAGATAGGATGCAAAACACCATTTTTTAGTGTAGGCAACATATTAGTTTTGTAACTGCAGTGCCCAGAATCTATTCCTTTGAAGCCTTACCTAAAGATTATATAAGATATAGCCAAAAATCATAAAAATGTCTATTCCTTTTGACTTTTGAATTATTTCCTTGGAAAACATAATTTTTTCCAATAGTAATTTTTCATTTTGACAATTGATTATGAGAGAAATTCTTAACTACCTAGGTAAAGTTTTTTTTAAATTGTGATAAAATTCACATGACCCAAAAAATTATCATCCCAATAATGTTCACACGTGTAGTTCACATGAACTGGTATTCTGATAATGTTTAGTATATTCACATTTTTGGGAAACCAGTCTCCAGAATTTCTTTTATCTTGCAAAAATAAAATTCAATACCCATTAAGCAACCCATTTCCATTTCTCCTGCCCATAGGACCTACAAACACTTTTCTGTGTCTTTTAGTTTGACTTCTTTAATTACATCATAGAAATAGAGTGTTTATGTTTCTGTGACTGGCTTATTTCTCTTAGCATAATATTCTCAAGTTTCGCCCATGCTGTAGCATATATTAGAATATATTTTATTTTATTTTTTTGTCTTTTTGAGACAGGGTCCACTATGCAGTTCAGGTTGGCCTTAACCTCACTTTGTAGCTCACTTTGTCCTAGAACTAATAGTAATCTTCCTGCTTCAACCTCACAAGTGCTGGGGTTATAGGTGTGCACCACCATTCCCAGCTGTATTCTGGCCAAATGATTCCATTCAGATATATTCTTGTTTGTTTAATTTTTAAATTTTCTGTCTATTTTCAGTTTCTGTTTTTGATTTTTCTAGTTCTACTTCATTAGAGAATGTTATCTGTCTTCATTCTACTTTTTGAAATTTAATGAAGTTTTTGGTTTTTATTTGCTTTGATTTTTGAGACCTGAGATGTAATAATTTATAAATGACCCATTGGCATTTACCAAGGAAGTATATTCTAGATTTTTATATTATAAATTCATTAT
Source organism: Ctenomys sociabilis (assembly GCA_004027165.1). Taxonomy (NCBI): domain Eukaryota; kingdom Metazoa; phylum Chordata; class Mammalia; order Rodentia; family Ctenomyidae; genus Ctenomys; species Ctenomys sociabilis. The sequence goes on from PVKA01055224.1 coordinate 3,741, forward strand.
TTCTTAATTTAGTCTTCCTTACTAATTAACAAAACAATTCCTCCTACCTTTCATATGGCATGGTTTGTTTTTGTTTTGGTACCAGGAATCAAACTCAGGACCACCATGCTATACCTCTGAGCTATATCCTTAGCCCTTGATATGATTTATTGATCAGTCATGAACTAAGGGAAGTGAACTAAAATTTCTGACTATTTTTCTAACTTTTGTCTATTTGTCTCCATGTATTACTTATGTTTTTTGCATTATGAATTCTGATGCTATATCATAAATATTTGTGAGGATTTCACTATCCTCAACTTTTATTGTTATAAAGTCTTCTGTGTCTTTTATGATTTCTTGTGTGAATCCAACCATGTCTGATATTAATATCACAACCTCTGTTTTCTTGTTGCTTCAATTTGCATTATAGAATTTGTTTTTATTTTCTATTTTTTCCTACCCTTTTTTATTTCAGTCTTTCTGAGAAATGCTGCTTTAGATATATCTCTTTCACACTGCACCGGTTGGGTTTTGTATTGCGACACCATGAGCTGTTTCTAAAGACTGAGATTACTGGGTTAAGGGAAAAGAAAGAGTTCATAGCTCTTGGCTCCCATGATGAAACAAATTGTTTTTCACAGGTTGGGCCACTTTAACCCTGCACCAGCCATTTAGAAACAAATATTTTCCTTGCCACTGCCAGAGTGGCCATTATACAATGTACTGACTGCTTAAATTTTTAATAGGTGAAAATGGGACATTTCATTTTTTCCCCTTGGTGTCACTAGCTTCTACTTTAAGAATACAGTATTACTTTTCAGATGTCCTCAGTGAGACTGGCTGATGGGTTTCTCACTCCTGATGGCTATAGTGACACAGGGTCAGTTACTTCTTGCAGTTCCTGAGCCCAGGCTTTGGATTTTCTTGGGAGAATTATTTATGTCCCTCCTCACAGCCCTATACTTTCTTTCTTTCATTCTACAGTGAGTTTCAATATAAATAATGGGAAGACACAAAGTCGGGTGCTAGACTGAATCAATTCAAATCCTAGCCCCATCTATTTCTAGCTGTCTACAGAAGTTATGCAACAGTTTCTGTGCCTTGGCTTCCTGAAGCAATAATTCTCAAGGATAATAATGTTTACAACAGTAATATCTACAGCACTTGTGCCAAATAATTAACATAGGCAAAGGACTCAGCCAATATTATTACTGTTGGCTCTGCCTCTGTGAAAGGCTTCTTACTCCATTTTAACTATGAGATTTTGGTGGAAGCTATATCTTTCTTATATAATCTTACTTTGTTAGCACTGTAAAGGTTTGTTGAGTCCAAGGACAAGATGGTGCTAGAAAGTAAACCAGAGTCCTTTCTTGGGATTTTTGATGTTGGGACCCAAGAGAGGAAACCTTTGATGCTTTTTTGGTAGAGAAACTCAGATAGGAAAACCAGTCTGTGGAGGAAGCCAGGTTGCAAGACTGAGGCTGATGTGTGAAGAGAAGCACACACTAGGGATGGAAAGAGAACATGACATTGTTGGCATTCTGGTTTTGGCTGTCCCCAAATGTAAAATAGCCCATTTTCCTTAAGCTCATTTGGATTGAGTTTCTGACACTTGCAACCAAAAAAAAAAAAATTAATATTCTTCCTTAAACATCTTAGGGCAGTACAGATTGTGAGATCTCCCATCTGACTGTCTACCTTTCTCTGAAAAGCCAAAAGCTGCTCCAGCTCTCCCCACACAGAGCAGCAGCAAACCCTACACAAATGGGATGAGCTGCAGCTTCTCTCTTCTCTGCCTGTGCTGTCTACACATGCCTCCCTCTATTTCTTCACATACACCAAAAAACAGCTGTGCCAGCCCAGACTTTAGGAACTGCACTTGCTAAACAGGATGTTATCCCAGAAATCTGTGCCCTGCTCTGTACACCCCTTGTCTTTTTTTCACTGCCCCATTCAGCAACTTTGCAAATATATAATGAGCATCTGCCAAGAACCACATCAGACTGGGGCCCTAGAAAGACAGCAAACAGTCCCTGCTGTCAAGGAAGCCACAGGCTTTTGGGGCTGTCAAGTTGTCAGAAGGTAGCTCCAAGATAGATGGGGATGTGGGATGTGTGTTGAACAGATGTTTTTGCCAAGTGCTGCAGGAGGTCAGAGGAGGCTCCATCACTTGTTTGAGATGGCTGTCTGGCTAGTATACTGCCTCCAGCTTCTCCTGCCCAGCCTACCCTGTACACTACTGCCAGAATCTCTTCGCCAACACAAATGTGCCATTCCTTCTCTCACTGAAGCCCAAGCCAAAAGTCCTTAGCCTGGCAAAATCCTAATCCAGATGCTATCTCAACCTACTTTCTCAACCATGCCATCTATCATCTATGGTCTATCAGTGGTTCTCCATTTACAAACCTTCCCTCATCTCACCAGCCTCCTAACTTTTGTTGTTCGAGTTCAGCTTTTTCCCACTACCAGGGCTTTCATACCCCTGTTTCTTTTGCCTCCAATCTCTGCAGGTCTCAATTATATGTAGGAGGGCAAATGGATTTCATTCGCATGTGATGCCTCTGATGGTCTGACTGGAGAGCTGCATCAAGAAGAATTCTGTGGGTACTTCTGGGTTCAACAAAAGAGAATCTGCCATGGCCACCAAACTGGTTATGTTTGTGCTAATTGTATAGCTCTCTGAGTCTTGCCTAGCTTGTGTGAGGCCCTGGGTTCATGCCTAGTACCACATAATAAATAAATATATAAAATTGAGCACATGTGTTGTGTGTGCTTGTTTCTGTTCTAGGAGACAGATGGTGTCCTATGGAGTATGAAACAAGGCTAAGATTCAAAGGTTGTTTACTGAATTGTTGGAACCATGTGAAACACCATTTGACTTTCAGCAGGATGGGTGCACAGCTGCGAAGGTGTCTCAAGTTTCCTGTGACAAAGAACTGGCTTTATGTACAGCCCTTTGCCAAGCACAGATTCTGGTGTTACTGCAGCCATGCTTTTGTGCCTGAAATGATTTCTTGCATGATTGCCTCTGTCTGACCTATCATGTGCTATCATCTTGTGAATCTATTACCACAGAAGCTGACCTCCCAAACTCTCATTCAGTCCTTAGGTTCATTGTGCTGTCTCCTTAGAGCCCAGTTCTCTACGTGCTTTAGGGACATGAGGACAGTGTTCTGCCTTCAAGCCAATTTCTGACTTACTGAGGACCATAAAGAAGTATAAGAAAGAGACATGAGTAATAGGATATGAGGGGAGGGGTCTTAGTTACTCTTCTGACTGTGTGAGACTTTAGAGGGACAACTAGACACAAACAATAACAGGAGGTGATATGGGTTCTAAGAAAAGAGCCAAGACAGGGTTAAAGAGGTACAGCAGAGTGTTTGTTCAGGGTAGGGGATGTGGCATGGAGACTGTTGACACCCCCTAAGTTCCCTCTGTCTATGCTCCTCAGCACCTCATATCTGAGTCTTTTGATTGCCACGGCTGCAAGCTGTCCACAGTTCTAAGACCTGTAGCAACAGTCGGGAAATATTTTCACCCCACCTCATACACCAACTTCAAGAACTCAACCCCACTGTCCTCACAGACCTGGAATCTGGAAGATCTGTTACAGTTCATAACTGGGACTCTGGATCCAGAAATCATATAGGCACCTGAGCTTCGCAAGGGCCCTGATTTTCCTTCCCCTAAGTCTGGGTGAACATCACAGGTATTTGTGGTAGCCCTAAATTATTATAAGAGCTTCTAGAACTGTTGGCCAAGTTGCTAAGGCTGCCCTGTCTCTCTGTCCCTTGATTTCCTAGCTGTACCCTATCACTTCCCCCATCCTACCACCCTCAGCTCTACCCCCCTCCCCAACATATCTAGGCTGCCAGACTTTGCTGTAGAATTGCATAGTCTTGTTGGCAGGAGACAAGCTGGCTCTGGAGAGCTGGCTGGAGGGAAATGCAGTGGATCATATTTCTTTAGCTCGTGCCAAATATTATTCAGATGTCACTTTTCAGACAGACACAAATTGCTCGTCCAATAAACACAGAAGAGCTAATCCCTGGATGTTTATCAAAGTGGGGAAAGATGAGAGAAAGGACAATCATAAGAGACCTTTGAGAGCTGGTCTGGTGTGGCTGGCCCAAGGGGAGGTGGTGAGACTTCCATGTACTCATGGGGTTTTTGCCTCACAGGACCTGAAACCTAGCACCAGGGCTTTGGGGATTTGCTGTCATCAGGCTATACAAGGTCTGTGTTGGTGTATAAACTTCCCAGTAGTGAACAGCAATGAAGAAATCTATGTGGGCCAGGTTGCCTTTTTTGGGCTGACTTGAACTCCAGGTGACAGTGAGCAGGTAGATAGCTGGCTTCAAGGACTCTGTAAGCTGCCCCCGTGCTCATACACAAAATGTGCTCATGAATTTTCTCCCTCTGCAGAGTTTTTAGCCCCTCATCACTCTTGCTGATGGGTGTAGTGATGTGGCTGTTGGGAAAGCAGCTGGAAGAAACAGACCCGGCCCACAGTGACCCAAGATCAGAGAGACAGGAAGCCCCTGTCCACGCCAGAAGGCTGGCCGAGTTGCTGAAGTTCTTTGCCAGCCCCTTTCCTAGTAGGCACTTCTAAACAGTTCCACCCAGGAGCCTTCCTCATCAGGGACTCAGCTCAGGAAGGAGAGAAATCAGGCCCTTGTCAACTAGGTGAGGCCTCTGGTAGCAGCCTAGGTCTTCCCACTGCTCTGTGCCAGGATCTGAGGATCAATGACTAGCGCAAGATAAGATTATGAAAATTGACACATATAAGTTTTATGTTGTCTGATTACTTTAAAAACTAAAGATAAAAAATTCTCATTAGTACCAGGCTATAACCCCAAGTGACCATAAGGTAAGGTCACTGTGGCCCTTGGTGCTGACTGGGAACAAAGTCCCTTCTGGCATGACTGATTCTAACACAGGAAGGCTGAGAGGTTTTCCCAAACAGTATTCCCATCATACCACAGTCGGGATCCAGCTCTGAAAAAAACAAAACAAAACACAGTAGGTATGGAGTTCTTACTATTATTTTCAGATAAGGTACTGAGGAGTTAGATAATTTGCCTAAGGTCACCCAATTGAGGAGTTAATCTGCCCAAGGTCACACTTCAGAACCTATAAATTTATCTTGAGTCTGCTGTACTGACTACAGACTTACGGAGATATGTGGTGTTTTCTGGGATCAGCTCTAAAAATATTGCTATGAAGCCGGGCATGGTGGCACATGCCTGTAATCCCAGCACTCGGGAGGCTGAGGCAGGAGGATTGTTGTGAGTTCGAGACCAGCCTGAGCTACAAAGTGAGCTTAAGGCCAGCCTGAACTGCATAGTGAGACCCTGTCTCAAAAAGACAAAAAAAAAAAAAAAAAAAAAGAAAAAAAATATTGCTATGAGTGAATTAAAGTTTAGAGTTTAGGGTGGAGTTTAGACTTTCACTGTCCTTGGGCTTGGGGTATTACCCAAAGAGTACAACACTCAAGAAGGTTTCCACTGAGGTTCTAGGGGCCTATGGAGTAGTGTGACTAATCCTCCAGTTTTTCAGGATCTGAGAGGGTTCCTGGGATATTGGACTTTCAGTTTTAACACGAGGATAGTCCTGAGAAAACTGGGACAAGTTTGCCATGTATCTGTAGCATGAAGGATTAGGTGTGGAGAACTGTTAAGGATTTCAGCTGATCTGAGTTTAGTCAAGCCTCATACATAATCTTGGACTCAGAGGGGCCATGCTGATTAGGAGGATGGGCAAAGAAGCAACCTTCTGGGAACAGCTCTTCCCAGGCACCTGGGAGGGCCAGACTAAAACCTGTGTGGCAATACAGTAGGGACACAGAGGCCCCCAGTGCTTGATTAGATCAAGGAAGGTGTCTCCTGGAAGAGCTGGTTTTAACACTATCATAAAGACTGAGAGGAATTTCCAGGAAGGCTGTCAGCATAAACTTGGTCTTAAAGGAAGCCAGAAGCAGGGCATAGCCCATTTCTGGCTGTAGGAAGCTAGTTTCTTGTCAAGTTTCTGAAGCTTCATTCTGGTCAGGAATGGTCTCCTACCCTATCTCAGAGACACACATTGACATACATTGTTATGCTCTTCTCTCCTTCTCTGAGTTTGTCCCCACTTCTGTAACTGTGTGTATTCATCAGTGTCTTTGGTTTTGAAATCTGAAACTTACTGGCACAACATCTGGAAACTTTTAATAGAAGTATATGGAGTTCGGACACCCATATGTCATAAGCAGAAATGCTAGTGCTACCTCAGAAAGGATCAGAATGAGAGCAAAGTAAACTTCAGATCAGCTGAAGTCCTTAACAGGACAGTGCCCACTTAGGCAGTGTCCATTCGGCCAAAGTTTTCTTCTCTTTGTGGTTTGTTTCATTTCTTTGCTTATCTGTGCATTGACAGAAGGGATAGTGTTTACATTATTTTAATTTTAGCCACATGCAAGGACTAATTGGCTGACCAAGTCCCTTTCCTGAAAAGGGCTAAGTATTTATAGAAAGGAGTCATCTTGATGGGGATATAGCTCAGGGGCATAGCAGCTGTCCCCTGGCAAGTATGAGATTCTGAAGTCAATTCTAGCTACTCCCGCCTCCCCAAGAAAAAGGAATCATCTTGAGTAGACTAGACATAGCCAGTCTCTCTCTCTCTCTCTCTCTCTCTCTCTCTCTCTCTCT
>PVKA01055225.1:0-10410 GCA_004027165.1 Ctenomys sociabilis
TATTTTTTTTTTTTTTTTTTTTTTTTTTTTTTTTTTTTTTTTTTATTTTTTTTTTTTTTTTTTTTTTTTTTTTTTTTTTTTTTTTTTTTTTTTTTTTTTTTTTTTGCAGTACTGGGGATTGAATTCATGACCTTGCACTTGTCAGGCAGGCACTTATGCCACTGAGCTATCTTCCCAGACCTCTTACATTGTTTGATAACTTCATTTATCTGTATTAAGCATTTTTTAGTTGACATCTAATATTGTCTGATATTAAGTGTATTAACCAGTGGCTTCTTTTGGGCAACATGTGCGTACAATCTCGTTTTCATTTGGCATTCACCCTCAGTATGTCCTTAAATCTAAAGCGTTTTGTTAGTTTTTATAGAGTTGATAAAAACTTCATTCAGCCACTCTTCCTTTCCAGTGTGTGTGATACTGAGGGTGGAACCCAGGGCCTTCATACTGAGTTATATCTCTTTCCTTTTTTGTTTTTCATTTAGCCATGGGGCCTTGCTATGTCCCTGAGATGCTAAGCGTGGCTCACACTTGTGGCCTACCTGCCTTAGCCCAATAAAAGGCTGGGCTATTTGGCATGTGCCACCATGCCTGGCTCACACAACGATGCTTGATCAGGGAGTTCAATCCATTGACATTTATAGTAATTAACGAGAAGGAAGGATTTAACACATCTACTTAACTGGGTATTTTATGTTGGTTTTATGATTCTTTTGCTTTTTTTTTTATTGTACATCTTAATGTTTTGTTCATTTACTGTGGTTTGATTCTCTTCCTTTGTGTAACCTTATTGGTATGTTTTTATATGATTGCTTTGAAATATATAGTCTAATTTTAAATTATTAACAACTTAAATTCAATTGAAATCAATATTTCATAATTTAACTTATTCCTCTCTCATTCATGTTATTGTTGTCAAAATTTACATATATTTATGTTGTGTAAACATCTTTACCTTTCAACATGTATTTAATTATTAAAATTAATTTAATTACTGAATGTTATATAATGTTAAGAATATAGTTTTGTCTCTGCCCATGGTTCTGATTTATAGCTCCTAAAATCCTTATAATATCCCATATAAATAAATATAAATATTTATCCTTATAAATCCTACATAAATCTACTAGCGTAGAAATTTCTTTCAGTATCACTGAGGCTTGATTCTCTTTTCTCAGGATGTTTTAGTATGATATTAGGCTTCCCATACTCAGGAGGGGTACATCTGCGTTGGAAGGTGTTCAATAACTAATTTAAAGATAACAATACACACTATATTAACCATTGTCACCTTCCTATCATATTGTTTTGGAATGCTTTTTTAAAAAATTCTTTATAATTAAATTTAAAAAAATAAAAAGAAAAAATGTGTTTTTGTTATTCATAGCCAAAAGCCCTTCCAACCACATCGTAGTTTATGTTCATTTGGTGACTGTTGCTAAACCATTAGGCGAGCACATGGTGAATGCTGAGTATTATGGGAAACAATGATACAATTAGAGAGAACTTTCCTCTCCATCCTGATTTCTGTGGTTAGACAAAGAAATCGAAATTAAATTAGCTCCCAAATAACTAGTAATTTAATAAATAATACTGATTTATTAAATCCCCTTTTATGAAACAAAAGGAATAGTGGGGTCCAAAAACTTCTAGATTAGTAGACAAGAACATATCCATTTGCCAGCAGGGAAGCACACACCAGAACTTCACAAGGAGAGAAGCAATTATGCCTGGACTCCTTCTAGACTTCAGTCATGTTTCTTGTCACTCAGACATTCATTTGTAGTAAAGGAATAATCTAGTAAGCAAGCCATTTATTTGTTAAATTCTGTGAGTAGTTCTATCAAATAGACTCAATGGCCCATGGGATGTTAGCCAGCTGAGACAGAAGAGGTGAATAATCTAAGGAACCACCAGTTTCAACTACATTGGACCTTTGTGTGTGTGTGTGTGTGTGTGTGTGTGTGTGTGTGATGGAGACCACTCTGAGCAAGCTACAAATCCATACACTGGTTTTCTTTAGTAAAGGCAAATGTACCTTGCCTGCTGAGCCAGCTATTGGCATAGAGAAACTTCCTGTGCCACTGGTCCCAATAGAGGTCTCTGTGACCCGTGCCACTGTGACATCTCAAAAGGCAAGGCAGCATTTCAGCCGAGGGCTCTCTGACTCTGGTACACAATGCCATAAATATTAATATTAAATATTAACCCAAGGGAAAAGTATGTTTCCTATTTGTCAATGCTAAAATTAATTCTTTGTTTCTTGCTAGACCTTGCTCACATCAGTGCCCTTCATTCTTCTGTTCCTAAGATCTTCCTATACACCCTCTGGGAAAGCTGTGTGCATTCGATCAAGTGAGAGAAGTTCATAGATTCTTGGTCTCAGACTGATGAAGGATTTCACTCTCTGGACCTTCTGCATTCTAAATTACTGTCATTGTCTCTTTTATCCTTTGTCAATTTTGATAATTGATTATAAAGTGTCTCTGAATTTTGCTGGATTGATTTGAATAGTACTGTTTGGGCTTCATAGATCTCACTGCTCATTTTCTTCTGTATACATGTAGATTTCTCAGTTATTATTCTTTAACAAGCTTTCTGGTCCTTTATTGTGCTATGCATGCATTGAACTACTTAATGGTGACCCACAAGTGCCTCAAACTGTCTTTACTTTTTAAAATTCATTTCTTTTTCTTCCTGTTTGACTAAATTATTTCTAATAACTTGTTTTACTTTTTTATTATCTACAGAGAATACAAAATAGTAAAAACAAAACAAAACATTAGAAACAACACAGAACTTCACCAAACAAAACAAGAGGAATTTGTCAATGGTTGCTGTGTTGCCTAATGTTGCCATTAAATTAATCTGCTCAGATTGCCAGATATAAGCATGCAAATTTGGAAAGCAATTATAGGAAACTAAAAAGAGCAAGAAAAAAATAGTAAGCATCAGCTGCTCCACGCTGTAGACCATCAGCAATAAGCAGTACAACTACCTAAGCCACCCCACATCCATACCCTCCTGTCCTTGTCCTCATCTCAGATTTTCCTTCCCTTTGCAAAATTCTCTTGCCTTTTCATAGTATCTAATGTATCTTTCAGATTTCATTTACTCTTTCAGGTCCTTATGCTAGGGAAACAATATAATGTTTGCTTATGTGGGTTTGATTTATTTCACTTACCAGTAAGATCTCTAGTTGTAACCATTTACTTATAACAGCTTATCTTTTTGATAGCTGAGTAATAGTCTATTGTGTAAAAATGACATATCTTTTTTTTTTTTAAATCAATTATGCAGTTGATGGGCATTTGGGTTGTTTCCAAGATTTAACTATGACAAATTACATTGCTATAAATGTGACTGCACATAATTGCGGTGGAATGGTGTTTTCAGTTCATTTGGAAGAATATACAAATATTTTTGGATGTAAAAATATCCAAATATATCCAGGAAGGGAATAGCTGGATTGAATGGGACCTCCATCCTAGCAATTTGAAAAATCTACATACTGATTTCCATAGTAGTTGCACCATGGTACACTCTCACCAACAGTGAAGAAGGGTTTCTATTTTTTCACAGCCCCACCAGCACTTATTTTTGGTTCACTTCACCATGATAACCATGCTTTCTAGCATATTAGAATTTCAGTGCTATTTATTTATTTATTTATTTAGGCAGAACTAGGGATTGAACTCAGTATCTTGCACTTGCCAGGGAAGTGCTTATTCTACTGAGCCATCTCCCTGGCCCCTTCAGTGTTTTTTAAATTGAATCTCTTCAATGGCCAATGATATTGAACGTTTTTTCATATATTTATATGTCATTTGTACTTATTCAGCTGAGAAATGTATCTTATCTCATGCTCATTTGTAGATTGGGACCTTGAATTTTGGGGGGCTTGATTTTTAAAAATTCTTTTTATGCTCTAATAGAAGTCCTTTGTCTGGGGGAGAGCAAGCTATGACTTTTATCCAATTTGTGGGTTTTATTTTTACTCTGTTGACGATTTCTTATGATGTGCAGAAACTTTTCAAAAACAAATGAGATTCCAGCTCTTCATTCTTTCAAACATTTTCTGTGCAGCTTGTTTTTTGTTTATGAGCTCTCTACTGACTCCTATGCATTTTCCCCCAGAAGATTTAGTATTTCAGTCTTAATTTTTAAATCTTTGATCCATTTTGACCGTAGTTTTCTGCTGTGATAGACATGGGTCTAATTTTAGCCTTTAACATGTGGAAAGCCAGGTTTTCCATCACTATTTATTAAAGAGGCTGTGTTTTTTTGAGTGAATATGTTTAGCTCCTTTGTCAAAGATAAGGTGAGTCAGTGTGTGTATGTATCTTCTAATCTGTTTCATTACCCTCAGATCTGTTTTTTTTTTTTTTTTGCCAGTACCATACTGATTTTATCACAGTAGCTTTGTACTGTAATTTGAAGCCAGGAATTGTGATGCTTCCTGCCTTTCCTTTGTTGCCCAGGAATGCTTTCGCTATTTGAGGTCTCATCTGTTTCCAGATGAATTTTAGGAACATTTTCTCTAGATCTGTGAGGTATACTAATGGTAGTTAACCCAAAATTCTATTGAATCTGTGTAACAATTTTCAATGTATGGCCATTTTCATGATGTTGGTTCTTCCTTTCCAGGAGTAGCAAATATCCATTTTTTGAAATACTCTTCAATCTCTTTTTACACAGTACAATAATTTTAATTGTATGAATCTTTTACTTCCTTTGTGAGATTGATTCCTAAGTATTTTGTTTTTGGGGGATGTTATTTTGAAAGGCATGGTTTCCATAATTTCTCTCTAAGTGCATTTGTTATATTTGTATAGAAATGCTATTGATTTTTAAGTGTGGACTTTGTATCCTGCTACACTACAGAATTTGTTTATCAAATGTATAAGTTTCTTGGTGGAATTTTTGGAGTCTTCTATGTATAGTACCATATCATCTGCAAATTATGATTATTTTACCTCTTCCTTTCCAATCATTATTCTGTTTATTTCTCTTTCTTGTCTAATTGCTCTGGCTAATATTTTTAGAACTATATTGAATAGGAGTAGTGAGAGTGGATAGCCTTGTCTTGTTCCTTTTAAGATGAAGACTTTCAGTTTTTGTTCACTTAGTATGACATTGGCTGTTGGTTTGGTATAGATGGTTTTTATCAGATTGAGGTAAAGACCATCTATTTTGATTTTCTTTGTTTTTTTTTTTTTCAAGAATGAGTGTTGGACTTTGTCAAAAGCTTTTTGTACATCTGTTGAGATACTCATGTGATTTTTGTCTTTGGTTCTGTTGATGTGGTATAGTACATTTAGGGATTTGTGTATATTAAACCATCCCTGCATTCTGGGGATCAATCCCACTTGGTCATAATGTACAATCTTTTTGATGAATTGCTGCATTCCGTTTGCTAGTATTTTATTCAGCTATGTTCATCAGGGAGATTGGCCATAGTTCTCTTTTTTGGTTGAGTCTTTCTCTAGTTTTGATATCAGAGTAATACATCCAGGTATGAATTTGGGAGAATGGCTTTGCTTTCAATTTCATTGAAGAGTTTGAGAACAGTTGGCATTAATTCTCCAAATTTTTTGAAAAATTCAAATATGAATACACCAGGACTTGGGTTTTTCCCTCCATTGGTTCTTTTTTATTATTACATTTCAAATTTCATTGACTGATATTGAATTATTCAGTTTTTATAACTTCTTGATTCAGCTTTGGCAATTCATGTGTATCTAGGAATCTTTCCATTTCTTCTGTGTTTTCTTTCCTGTGAAAGCAAAGATTTTGGAAGTAGGTATTGATGATTTGAATTTGTGTAGGATCTATGATTTTGGCTTTTTCATTCCTTATTGCATGAATTTGAATTTTTTCTTTTCTTTTTTGATAAAGTTGGCCAGGAATTTTTAATTGTATTTATTCTTTCAAAGAACCAACTCTTCAACTAATCAATTCTTTGTATTGTTTTCTTTGTCTCCATTGCATTTATTTCTCCTTAATCATTATAATTTTCGGCCCTCTTTGGGTGTTGGGTTCACTTACTCTTCTGTTTCTTGGAGTTTGAGATGCAACATAAGGTTGTTTACTTTTTTACTTGGAATTGTTCTGTTTTTCTGATGTGTGAATTTAGCACTATAAATTTATCCCTTAGGATCACTTTCATTCTATTCCACAGGTTCTAGTAAATTGTATCTACATTTTTATTTTAATGTAATTATCATTTAATATTTTCTTTAATTTCATCTTTGATCCATTGATTGTTCATGAGTTTATTACTTTATTTCCATATGTTTATAGGGTTGTTGATGTTTCCTTTATCAATAATTTCCAGTTTCATTGCACTGTGGTCAGACAATTGGTATGGGATTTCAGTTGTTTTGCAATATTTAAACATGCTCAATGTGTTAGCATAGGGTTTTTTTTTTGCAGAATGTCCCATGTGCAGCTGAGGATAATGCATATTCTTTGTTGTTTTGTGAAACATTCTATAAAAGTCTATTAAGTCCATTTCTTCAGAAGTTTGCGTTAATCATTTTTTTTTCTGATTTTTGCCTAGTTGATGTATCTCTTTGTATCAACGTAGTGTTGAAGTCTGTATTACAATTATATTATTGTTCATTGCAGTTTTCATGTCTATTATAAAATTTGTCTTCTGTAGTTAGGTGCTCCTATACTGGGGCATATATATTCATGATTGTTATCTCTTCCTCTTGAAGTTTTCCCCTAACAAGTATATAGTGACCTTTTCTCTTTTAACCACTCTTGGTTTCAATTTGAGATTGTCAGCAACCAGAATAGCTACTCCTGCCATTTTCTGGGTTTCTGACTCATGGCATATTGCTTACTATCCTTTAACTTTCAGTCTATGAATTTTGTTTCGAGTTAAATATGTTTCTTGTATACAGCATATTGTTGGATTTTGTTTCTTGATCCACTCTGGCTGTCTGCTTCTTTTGATTGGTAAACTGAGCCCATTTACATTGATGGTTATAACATATGTACTGGCTTATCTTTGCCATGATAGTTTCCTACTATAGGCTTCCTACTTTTCTTCTCTGTTCAATTATATGCTGTGCTTGTTGCTTAATTTCTGTTGTTTTTCTGAAAGTTGTGGTCAATTTTGTTTCTTTCTAGAATATCTGTCAGCACTCTTTGTAGGGTTGGTTTGGTGGTCATGAACTTCTTCAATGGTTCTTTGTCATGGAAGGATCTGATCTCCATTACATTTGAAAGATTGTTTTGCAGGGTACATTTATTTGAGTTGGAAATTGTTTTCTTTTAGGACTTGATATAGTTCACTCCAAGCTCATCTTGATTTGATGGTTTGTGTTGACATATCTGCTGTGACTCTGATGGGCTTTCCATCATTAGTGATCTGTGTCTTTTTTTTCTAACAAGTTTTAATATTGTGTTCCTTTTTTTTCATATTTTAGGGAAGGGTGTACAGGGTGTTCAGGGTCTCACTACTAGATCAGACTGTCTACAGCCTCCCAAGAGCTGGAATTATAGACGTGTGCCACCATGCCCAGTCTCAATTGTTGTCTCAGCATGCCCTGGGGGCAGGGCCGGCACAGCATAATAGGGCAATGGACCCCTGGCCCCTGCTCATGCTTGCAGGTGCTTTGTTCCACTGAGCTATTTGGCTGGCCAATATTATGCACCTTTGCTGATTTTCTGAGGTCTTGATTATTATGTGTCTTTGTGTAGCTTCACTATGATTATGGCTAATTGGAGTTTTATGTGCCTCATTTATCTGTATGCCAGATTCTTATCCCATGCCTGAAAAATTTTCTGCTATTCTACAAATATTCTTCTTATGTCATTTGTGCAGACTGCTGCTCTTTTGCTGATACCTATATGTCATATGTTGTTTTTCTTTGTATTATCTTCTAGTTGCTGAAGTGTTATTTCCTGGTTTCTTTTTATTTTTAGTAGATGCTTCCTTTTGTGTTAACTAACTGCAGTGCTATCTTCAAGGTCTGAAGGTCTATCTTCAGTTTCATTTCATTTCATTTATTTATTTTTCAGTGGGGATCAAACTTGGGACCATGTGCTTGCTAGATATGTGTTTATGCCACTGAGTTATAAAAATGCTTAGCCCTATCCTCAGTTTTGTTCATGTGGTTTTGCCAGATTTCAGTGGAATTCTTAATTTCTTTGACATCTGTTTGACTCTTTTTTGAATTCTAATTCAAACATTGTTTATTCAATGTTTCTATAACATTTTTATTCTCTTCTTTCTTTGTCTATGCCTTCTTTTGGTGGGCTGAGCAATTCTTTCATGATTGCTGTCTTTTTTTTTTTTGGAACCGGGGATTGAGCTCAGGCCCTTGTGCTTGCCAGGGAAGCACTTATTCCACTGAGCCATCTCCCCAGCCCTGTCATTTCATTTTTACCTGAGAGATTATTTCTGATCTGATTTGTTCTATAGCCAGATGTAGTTGTTATTTTATTTCAGTTGCTATCATTTCAGAGATTTCAGGTGTTTGACTTCAAATTCTTCTGACTCAGTCTTCTGGACTTGTCCTGCATGTGCTGGAGATCTGAGATTGTCCCTTTTCTTCTTTGTTTGACATTTTTGAACTTCCCAGTGTTCACCTGGATTCAGCAGTGATGGGAGAGTTTCCAGACACCTGTCAGCAAGGCTCCTCAACAAGGGCTGGGGTTTGATTTTACTCTTCTACCCACTTGTTTTATGGGTTCCTGTATGCACTCTTCCCATTCACAATGTGGGCTGCTCTTCAGATTCTGAATGACAAGTTTCTAAAATATCATGACCAGATTCCTATGGCAGCATTCGTGGTTTTCCCAAAACTGTGATTGCCCTGTAGTTTAGTATTTCTGATCCATGTTCCTATGAAAGGTGCATTAAAGACCTAATGAAGTTTTTAAAAGTCATACTCTTTAGAACACAAAAATCTCACCAATTATACTGGTGGAATGCTTTTGGAACAGAAGGGTCCAGTTTATGTTGCATGTGAGTTTCTTGATTTCTTACTTCAATTGTGCAGTGGCACAAATGATGCTAATTTTGGCTGTTCCCAAGGACAGTTTTGTATTCTTGTAAAAATGAACAGAATCATTAGATTAAAGCCTGAAGGATCACAAAAGATAGAATGTATTTCAAAGAATGAAGAGCTAGCAACTGTTTCAACTTACCCTAATCAAAGACTCATAGACTTAAAGTATTTTACACATTATAGAAAGAAACTGCATGTGGACTACCTCCAGCCATTGGTTGCTATCTATTCCTCTCATGAATCTAACAGTGCCAAAAAAAGAAGTAATGGTAGGGTGCAAAATTGAGAGCTAAAAGAATCTAGGAAATGCAGATGATCATGACAAGCTGTGGGAAGAGTTGCTTTGAACGTCACAGCATGTGCATAGCCCTGAGTAGTATGTCTTTGTAGAATAGATCCATTGTCTTTCTTCATTGTGTGCCCACTGCATCTGCCATTCCAGAATTCTGAGAGCACCTAGGGAAAGGTGGTGAAGCCCAGCTGGGACAACAGCATAATGTACTTCCAGATCACAATGTTCCATGTCTTCTGAAATAACTGCCTGCTGCTCTGATGCCCCTTGAACCCAGTGCCCAGCTACCACATAGTGACTAGAGAACACCTGATTCTGAATGTGTGGTGTGCAGGAGCTTGAAGTCTCCTTGAATGTGGTTTAAGTGCCAAGTCTAAAGCTAAATGTGCTGTGCAATGTCAATTTTTTATGAATTTAACACTGGTTAACTTAATTTGGATGCCGATAACATTTCAGGGATTACATGGTACCTGGCCAACATTAAGTGACTATGGCTTCCAGAAATGAATGGGTGTGGAGAAGGTCTGGACATGATGAAGAAAAAGATTAAAAGTGGATCTGAAAGTGTTATCTTGGATTTTTGTATAATTATTTTACATGCTGAATTAGTCTATGGATATGTTAATAAAAAACACAAACATTTTGTTATGAAACATATTTTTTTAAAAAAGCTAATAGGATTATTTCCCTGTTGGAACTGAATCTCTAATAACGTATTTCAGACGATAGGTAAAATAGCATTTTTAGGTTAGAATGAATATGCACTTAATTTTTTTTTCCATTTATTTTTATTTTATTGAAATACAAATGTCAATCAGACAGTTTCAAAACACCATAACCATACAGAGTCGATGAAATAATACATTGCAAACTGTTTTCATAATGTTTTGGTATTGTACAAGGTGCATACATGATATTATATTTACTGGTATTTATGTAGCTGAATTATATCACAGATTCAATAATTATTTACCTAGTGGATGACCATAGCACTAAAAGCCGACATAATATCCTGTCCCACCACCAATAGTGCAGATCTTGCCTCTCATAGAATTATGTAGAAGCACAGCGTTATCTAACCCAACTGTACTGTCT
>PVKA01055226.1:0-10413 GCA_004027165.1 Ctenomys sociabilis
ATATGCTTTACTTATTAATTTGGTTATATTTTACATGAATATGCTTGAAAATTCTTGTAGAAAAGGAAAATAAATACCTCTAGCTACAGTACCTTTGTGTGAATCAGTTAGTTTAAATTAAATTTTCTCTCATATTCTTTCCTTCCTAGAGATAGCTTGTCAGTTTTTTAAATTAAGTGTAAACTTTTCTAAGCAAACATTAGTTAAGATGTCATGAACATGAAATAATATTCTGGAAAGCTTTAGTGAGCTAATTAGAAAATTATATTTTAAAAACTAAATTAATATCATTTACTCAATAATTGTGAAGATTGAATTATTAAAGTGAAGAACAGTATTTATCAACACAATTGAAAAAACATATAAATATGAACACATATATATATGGTAGTTCTGTCAGTAGAATGGATGTTTTTTCAAAGCCGAGGGTAAAAATGAGAAGACTTTATTTTTATGAAATGGAAAATCTCCAAGAATATCCTAAATTAGAGCCACTTACTGTTTCTATTTGAATAAAAATATTTTCCATCCTCACAGTGTTTAAACTGTTATAGCTTGTAAAATTTTCATCTCATTATTAGCATTATAATGAGAAGTGATTTCACTTGTAACATTTTTCATTCATATTATTATAAGTACTGTGAATTGACTGTGCTGATTTCTAGTGGTGATTTTTGTGTCCACTTTAAAATACTTTTCAAGTGATCTGCATAATTTTGTATATTCAGAATTTTGACTGGCTTTTCTGTCCCAAGCTATAAATAACCAAAGACAGTTGCTGTTGAGCAAAGCTATGGAGTGAAGATCAAATAATGACAGTTCATCATCTTTCAATAAACAAGACACTGCAATACTGATACTGAACTCTGTTAGCAAAGAGAAAGGAATAGCCGCACATGGATCCTTTGGCATGAATGTGTTTCTGATGAGGTTGAGATGTGCAACCTATTTAACTTTTCTTTCAGTGAATGGGCAAATCTGAAGACCAGCTTGTTGTGGGTAATAGGACCGACTAACAGATACCACGGCTTTACCTGCTCAAGCACAACTGCTAAGTTGAGTTCTAGCTCAGTATTAGAAAGGTTGAAGTATTTAAACTCTAAATGTGCTAAGGTCTTTAACATCTGGAAAGATATTTCATTAAGTGAAATTGCAAAGACAGAAACCATTTAAACTTTTAGTATAGGATACTCTTCCTATTTTTTTCAGATGTGAATGGTATTGAAAGATAATAATATGATAAGAAAATCATGACTGTCCCATATGGACACTTCTGATAATTATTTCAATCTAACAAGTGTATTACGTATTGTACATTTCTTTATCATCTTCTGTGAGTGGGCTGCATATTGATTTTATATCATAGGAGAACTGAACCTGTCTTTTAACACAGCAATCTGATTACAGATTGCTAAATTAACTGTTTACATGACTACAAATGAGAAGCAGGGAAATAGCCATGCCTGATCAAACAAGTCATGGGAATGATTTTAATCATTCATTTTTTGATTGATTGAATTGGCAGAGGGTCTTGCTACGCAGCTCAGACTCATAGTGATCATCCTATCTCAGCCTCCCTAGCGGCTGGGGATTACAGTCATGTGCCACCACACCCAGTTTTGGTGGCTGCCTAGGCTGTTTGGTTCTGCTGGGGATTGAGCCCAGCTTCCTGCACTTGTCAGGCAGACACTTAGACACCGAGCTACCTCCCCAGCCTATAGAGATGATTTTAAAATCTGAGCATCTTGGGCTGGGGACGTAGTTCAGTAGCATATGCCTGGGAAGCACAGGGTCCCAAATTCAATCCCTGATACCACAAGCAAAACAAAAAATAAACAAAAAACTGAGTATCTTCCAAAAATAAAAATCATAGCATAGGACAGTGCTGCATGTAGGGAACAGAGTGTAAAAGTATTATTTGTCTAGCATTTCTCAACTACAGGCTAAAACAATCATGGAGAAAATAGAATGACAAATAAGGCCTATTACAATCACCATTGCTGTTGTCCAAAATCTGGGATAAATTGCTACTATGAAAAAGCCGGATAGAACCAACCTCAGCAGGAAGAAGTTTGATTCACATATGGTTTATTTCCTTTAATAGAGGAGGCTTGGTCACCTAAAAGAAAACTGGTTGTTCTGTCACACTTGGTCTCTGTTCCAGCATATAAAGCATGTTACAATCGTTATCTCTCCACCACTGCTATGGTTCTGTACATACATATTTTCCTCCTTTGAGTTGAATTCTATTAATATACCATATTTGGAGGGGTCTCTTGTAATAGATTAGGACTCTAAGTGTTTAAGTAATATTAGTCCAACAATTCCACCTCTCTCCAATCACCATTTGTATATTTTTATACAAATATAAAATGACTGTGTCTTTGGATATAACATTATTCTCTTGCATGACATTTAATTGAATCATTTATACTTTTTCTTTAAAAACATTTTACTGGGGCTGGAAAGATGGCTCAGTGGAATAAGTGCTTCCCTGGCAAGTGCAAGGGCCTGAGTTCAATCAGTGGTTCTGCCAAAAAAAATAAAAGAAAAAAAAATTATTAGTAGTAGTACATATTTATAGTACACCATGAATGTATTCTTCATGGGGAGTAGGCACACATATTCAGCTTAATTCTTTTTTACTACTCCCTTTCCACCTTCCCCTTTTCTCTTCTTGTCCCTGTTCAATGAACTCTGTACTTTTTAAAATTTAATTTAATTTTCCTTTTATGTATTTGGTGCAGAGTCTCACTACACAGCTCTGACTCATGGTTATTTTCCTGTTCTCAGCCTCCCCAGTGCTGGGATTATAGGACCTTAGTATTACATTACTTTATTAGCTATATACATATGTTCACATTCCTTGTGGTAGTTGCACATGTACAAAATGTACCTTAACTGATTTTCTGTCCATTCTGTCATTTATACAATTTTGGAGGAATATTTAATTATTCATAATTTTTTAGATTTTTTTAAAAGATTGAAATTTGAAGATAAATTATTTATAAACATAAATGAATATAACAATAAAAATTATCCAAAATAAAAATGAATTTATAGATCATAATAGTTCACTGTGTCAAAAGCAAGAAACTTTTTTTCAAATTTATTTATTTTATTGATGAAAATTACACTGCATGAAGGAGATAGGTTTACTATCAGTTCATATTTTTATTTTTATAATTGTAATAACTCATGTTATTGACTTCCAACAGTGGATGAAAATGGGAAGAATGTCACCATTATAATATGTATTTTATTTTATTTTCTAAAGAACAAATAGTGATGAGAGAGTTTCAAATCGAATTAGTAGGACAGATTCAATAATTAATACACTGCATATTGTTTTGTACTGGTTTTTTGTTGTACAAGGTGCATACATGATCTTCAAACATTATTAAAGTACATGACTCTAATCAATGAATTAAGAGGATGTAGCTGGATACCTATTTTTTGAAGCTGAATTATAGTACAGTCTTAATAATTAATAATTTTACATTGTTATCTTCCTAGTGGTTATCCATAGTACAAGAAGCAGACAGGATATCCTGTCCAAACACTATTAGTGCATATATTTCTTCTCATAGAATTATGCCAAAGTACTGCATATTTATCCTAACTGTATTGTTTATACAAACACAGAATGCTTCTTCCTTTATATCCCCTTTTTTGTTTAGTCCTGTCAAAGGTGGGCGTTCTATTGTCATTCAACTATTATATATAGGTGCTTGAATTCTGTGAAACATTCCAACACAGTCCAGCAGTCCACAATAGTAGTGGGTTATCCAAAGAAGGTGTTGACTAGAGCTATTTACAGCTCAGCTTATTATTATGGCCGTATTTTTATATACCTTGTTTTTATACTTTTCTGCTGGGTGGTTAAGATTGAGCTAAAGCAAAACCTATATAACAAAATAATGTAGCTTTTGTTTCTGATGTGGTCAGTGATGTCCCCTCAGGGTTTATCCTGTAACCCTGTACCTCACTTTGTAGATATTTTGTCACTATCAGCCATGTGGATGAGTCATGGTGATTGCTTGACCATTTTTTTTTTCTCTTTGAAAGCCTCCATGTGACTCTCCTTAGGCACACTATACATCATCACTCTCTTTCTTCTGTGGCTCCATAATCTCCTGGGTCAGAAAATTTGGAGCACAACTGAGTTCCATGATGTTACAGTACAGGTTCTCCTATGTCCTCAGTCTTCACTGATCTTGAAAGGCTAGGGCCAAAATGTTGGCTGATCTGCAGCTCTTCCATTTCTCCAATATTTGATCTGAAAACTTAGGCTGTTAACCATCCAGAAGAGAAGCTGATTATTACTCTTCAACATATGAAATTCAGTTTATCCTGACTATCTGATTAAATTCATTTTTGTTGTTGTTACACCTTTCTATTTGTATTTCTTCTTTTGATATATTATATTAGGGAGACTATATGATATTTTCACATGGGAGTCTGGTTTATTCATGTATGAGTATATGTTCAATGGCATCCACTTCAAAATAAATGCTTCAAGTTTATCATTCTTTATAGCTAAGTATTACTCCACTGTATAAAAATACCACATTTTTTTCAACCATTCCTCATGTGACAAGCATCTCGGTTGTTTCCAAGATTTCGCTATCACAAATTGTGTTGCTATGATATGATGTTTTCATTTCCTGTGGGAAAGTTCCCAGTAGGGGGATACCCAGATTGAATGGGATTTCCAGTCCTTGTCTTGTGAGGAGTCTCCACACTGACCTCCACAGTGGTTGTGCCAGTCCACACTGCCACCAGCAGTGGGGAGGTGCTCCCTTTTCCCCACATCCACTCCCACCTCTGTTGTTGGTTGGTTCACTCATGAGAGCCATTCTCTCTGGAGCGCAATGGCATCTCAGTGTTGTTTTAACTCACATGTCATGATGGTCAGTGAGGTGGAGCATTGTTTCATATATTTATTTGCTTCTTGAATTCCCTCCTCTGAGAAGTATGCATTCATTTTATATGCCCATTTCTGCATTGGGTCTTTAAATTTGAGGGCCCTAGTGTATCTTAGATTTTTATAAATTCCAGATATCAGACCTTTGTCTGAGTGTTTATTAGTTAGGATTTTTTCAAAATTTGTAAGTTGTCTTTTCACTTTGCTGACAATTTGTTTTGACATGCAGAAACTTTTCAAGAAGAGTTGATCCCAGTTGTTGATTCTTTCAAGTGCTTCCCATGCGAATATATTTTTGTTCATGAACTCTTTACCTACCCCAATGTCTTCAAGAGTTCCTCCTACTTGCTCTTCCAGGAAATTGAGTGTTTCTGTTTTAATGTTTAGGTCTTTAATCCATTTTGACTTTAGCTTAGTGCATGGTGATAGAGCTGGGTCAAGTTTTAGTTTTCTGCATGAAGAAAGCCAGGTTTTCTAGGATGATTTGTTAAATAGGGTATCTTTCTTCCAGTAAGCTTTTTTGGCCCCTTTGTCAAAGATCAGATAGCTTAGTATGTTTGTAGAGGCCTCTCCATCTTCTAATCTATTCCATTGATCCTTAGGTCCATTTCATTGAAAATACTGTATTGATTTTAATGAGTTGGCTTTGCAGTATAATTTCAAGTCAGGAATTGTGATGTGTCCTGCTTGTTTTTGTTGGCCAGGATTGCCTTTGCTATTCTAGGACTTTTCTGGTTCCAAATAAATTTTAGGAATGATTTCTCTAGGTCTGGAAGGTATGTTAGTGTCAGTTTGATAGGAATTTCATTAAATCTTTACAACAATTTAGGTAATATGGCCATCTTCATGATGTCGGTTCTTCCTGTCCAGGAAGAACAGGGAATATAGTTCCATTTTCTGAAATCCTGTATGATGTCTTTTTTTTAGTGTACTCAAATTTTCTGTGAAAAGATATTTGACTTCCTTGGTTAAGTGAATTCAAAGGTATTTCATTATCTGCAGTGCTACTGTAAAAGGTACTGTTTCTCTATAGTTTTCTCTCAGTGTGTTTGTTATCTGTATAGAGGAATTCTAATGACTTTTGAGTACTGATTTTGTATCCTGATATGTTACTGTATTTGTGTATCAGTTCTAGTAGCTTCTTAGTGGAGTTTTTTGAGTCTTCTAAGCAAAGTATCATATGATCTGCAAATAGTGATAATTTAACTTCTTCTTTACCTATTCTTATTCCTTTTATTTCTCCCTCTTTTCTAATAACTATTGTTAATGATTCCAAAACTATATTGAATAGGAGGGGTCATAGAGGACATCCTTGTGTTGTACCAGGTGTAAGAATAAAAGATTTCAGTTTTCTATTTATTATTCTTTGTGTTGACATAGGTGGCTTTTGTCAAATTGAAGTAGAGGCCTTCTATTCCAATTTTCTGTAGGATGTTGAACATGAATAAGTGTTAGACTTGGTAAAAAGCTTTTTGTTCATCAATTGAGGTGATCATGTGGCTTTCAGATTTCAGTCTGTTAATATAGTGTGTTACATTTATAGATTTTTGAATATTAAACCATCTTTGCATCTCTTGAATGAATCCTACCTGTTCATGGTGTATCATTTTATTGATAATCATTTACTGTATTCTATTTTCTAGGACTTTATTGAGGATTTTTGTTTCTACATTCATGAGAGAGATTGGCCTGTAGTTTCCTTTTTTAGTTGTGTCTTTCCCTTATTTTGGAATCAGTATAATACTTGCCTATGGAAAAGATTTTGGAAGTACTTTTCCTTTTTAAGTTAACTGAAGAGTTTGAGGAGTGTAGGGATTATATCTTTTCTAAATTTCTTGTAGACTTCAGCTGTGAATTCATCAGAATCTGGAATTTTCTTTGTGGCAGGCTTTTTGTTATGTCTTGTATCTCATTAGCTTTCCTTGGGTTATTGAGAGTTTTTCTACCTTCTTGATTAAGTTTTTGTAATTTGTACCTTTTTTGAGGAATCTGTACATTTCTTCTATGTCTTCATACTGTTAATGTAAAATTTCTCAAAGTAGCTATTGATGATCTTCTGAATTTCCACTGGGTCTGTGATGATTTCACTCTTTTCTTTCCTTATTGCTTGTATATGAATTTTTTCTTTCCACTTTTTGATGAGGTTAATTAGGGGCTTTTTGATTCGTTGATTCTTTGAACTCTTTTCTTCATCTCAATTGAATTAATTTCTGCTCTAATCTTTATTGTTTCTTCTCATCTTTGGGCTCTAGGTATGGCTTGCTCTTTCTTTCCTAGATGACAGAGGTGCAACATTAGAGTGATTATTTGTTTCTGTTCTGTATTCTAATATGTGAGTTCATAGCTATGATTTTCCTTCTGAGAACTGCTTTCATCTCATCCCCTAAATTCTAATAAGTTGTGCTTGAATTTTCATTGAATTGTAGCTCTTGTTGAATTTCTTGTTTAATTTCTTCTGTGACCCATTAATTGCTGAGTAGGGTGTTGTTTAATTTCCATGTAGTGAGGGTTTTTTCTGCTTTCTTTCGTAGTTTACTTCCAGTTTCATTGCACTGTGGTCGAATAATATGCATGGGATAATTTCTGTTTTCTTGATTATACTTATGCATGAACTATGGACTAGCAAGTGGTCTATTTTAGAAAATGACACATGTGCAGCTGAAAATAATGTGCATTCAACTGTGGTTGCGTGGAACAATCTGCATATGTCCACCAGGTCCATTTGTTCCAAGCTCTGCTTTATTTCTGCTACATCTTTGCTAAATTTTTGCCTGGTTGATCTATTTGAGATAAGGGGGTGTTACAGTCTCCTGTTAAGATTGTAGTTTTAGATATTAGAGTTTTCATGTCCATTAAAATCTGTCTTATATATTTGAGTGCTCCTCTGTTTATTGGATAGATATCGATGAGTGGCTTCTTTATTTCATTTGATACTTCCTGATTTGAAGTTGAGACTTTGTGAGAGCAGAATTGCTACTCCTGCTTTTTTCTGAGGTGCTGGGCATGTAGTATTGTTTTCCATCCTTTGACTTTAGCTTATGAATGTCTTTTTTGAGTTAAGTGTATTTCTTGTATACAACATATTGTTGCCTTTTGTTCCCTAATCCACTGTGCCAGTCTATTTCTCTTAATTGGTAAATTGAGTCCATGTTCACTTATGGTAATAATTGAAATGTGTTGGCTTATGATTGTCATGATATTTACCTGCTGTTGTTTACTCCTTTCTGTCCTGTGTTTAATTGTTTTCCCTATTTAGTGGGTTCCTTCTGTTTTCATTTGTGAATTTGTGGTCATTGTGTCCCTCTGTAGAACAACTTTCAGTAGCCTGTGTAGGGATGGCTTTGCATCATGAAATCTTTTAGTTGTTCTTTATCATGGAAGTATTTTACTTCTCCATCAAAACTCAAAAGACAGTTTTGCAGGATATAGTAATCTGGGCTGGAATTTGTTTGCATAGTGACTTGAAGTACTGTGCTCCGTGCTTTCTTGCCTTCATGATTCGTGTAGAGAAGTTGGCCTTAATTCTGATGAGTTTTCCTTTGAATGTGATCTGCTTCTCTTGTCTAGCAGCTTTCAGTATGTTATTCTTGTGTTGGATTTCTGGGATCTTGATTATTTTATGTCTCGGTGTGTTTTTAGGTGGGTTGAAGTTATCTGGCATTCTGTATGCTTCATTTACTTGAATGTCAGATTTTTTCCTCATATTTAGGAAGTTTTTTGCTATTACTTCTGCCTATATTCTTTTTATATCATATGTGTTGATTTCTTCTTTCTTATTGATGTCTATTAATCTCACATTGTTCATTCTGGCATATTCTTAAAGGTGATGGATTATTTTTCCTGCATCCTTGTTGTTTTTAACCTTTTCACTAGCTACACCCGAGTTTTCAAGATCTGAAGCTCTGTCTTCGCTTTCACTCAGACAGTTTTGTAGACTCATGATTGAGATTTTAATTTCTTCTCTAGCTCTTTGACTCTGCTTCATGTGATCTATTTCTTTCCTGTATTGCTCATTCAAGCAATCCATCATATTTCTAATCTCTATATTTTTGTCAATGTCTTCTTTAGAGGTAGCTATTAATTCTTTTACTGCAGAGTTTTTCAGTTAGGTTTCCTCCATATATTTCCATAATTTATTTTCTACTTCAGATGCTTGATTTCATAGATTTCTTATCTTATTTCAGAAATTATTTCTGCTCTGAGTTCCTGTTTACCTTTCTGCTATTGTTTCTTTGCTTGTGACACTGTTAAATCATATGTTTCACCTGGAATAGTGTTCTCTGGACTTTTACTGGGTGGGCATTGCATTTCCCCAATACATTTCTGGATTTGATTCATTAGTTCAGATTCTATGTATTCAAAAATTTCCTTTTTCTTTCATATTTTAATTCTGGTCTTAGTTCCTCTGTACCTTTCTGCTGTTGTTGCTTTGCTTCTGCCTCTATTAATTCATTCATTCCAGCTGAGCTAGTGTCCTCTGCACTTATTATTGATGGGCTCAAGGCCTGCGACTGCATTTTGCTCCTTGTCTTTGTCATTTTGTATGGTCTGACCTGTGACCCTTGGTGTAGAGCTTTGGTGTAGTTATTACGTTAATGCGTACTGAGATTTGGGTGTTGATTTATTCAGTTTGAGATTATCAAGTTATGCCTGGCCTGGATCTAGCTATTGTGTTCAGCTCTTTTTCTGTGCAGCCCTTCTGGCAAAGCTGTGAGCCTGTGGTCTCCCTCTGTTGTGCCCCGGCCCAGGGAGCACTGGGGTGCTCCCACATACTCACCTTTCCATGCTGGGCTGGATCAGGTGCTGGAGGTGGCAAAAAAATTCTCACTCACTTGATGGGCTTGGGGCAGGGGCTCCAGAAGTAGCCAGGTGGGATGGGCTAGGCTCAAGAAACTTATATTCATATAATCAGAATTCTCAAAAGTAGCAAGAAGCAATAAATATTTAAAGATTTAAAATTTCTGAATTTAGTTCAACTTATAATACCACATTTCCAAGAAAAATGAACCTTTTCCACAGAAATTTAAATAGAATCATACCAAGATATACAAAAATAAAATCTTCCAAAACTTATTGTAAAGAAAAAATTATTAAATCATATACATAAAATATTAGGTATGGAAGAACAAAATAAAATAGAATCTTATTCCACGTTAGGAAGAAAAATATGGACCAAGTTTGTAAGAAACTAGACTAATTAAAGGACTGAAAGAAAAAAAATCTATCCTCTTTGAATATTATTCTTTGCAAACATACCTTTGAAAACTAAAGGTAAAATGTTTTCTAATTCTACAAACTTGAAATACTTTAATACCTCCAGACATACTATGTAGGAAAACAAAGAGCATACTTCTAAAGGCAAAAGAAGTTGCAGTATGTTCCTGGATGAAAAATAAAGAGCTCTCAAAGTTTTTGTTATGTAGGACTATATAAAATATATTAGATGAACCCTTATTTAAAAGGTTATTGAAGATTTCTATGAAACA
>PVKA01055227.1:0-10420 GCA_004027165.1 Ctenomys sociabilis
TGTCACACATGGAGGGTAGAAAAATAATATAACTCTTTAAATGAGTTTTTTCTATTTTTTATTTTATTCAGAAACAAATAGTAATGAAACAGTATCAAAACTGATTAATAGGGCAGTTTCAATAATTAATACATTGTACATTGTTATCTAATTAGTGGTTATCCATAGTACAAGAAGCAGACAGGATATCCTGTCCAAATACTATTACTGTAAATCTTTCTACTTACTGAATTAAATGAAAGTAGCTGTATATCTATCCTAACTATTCTGTATGTGCAAATACAAAATGATCCTTCCTTTGCATCCCCTTTTTTTGTTTACTTCTGACAGAGATGGGTATTCCATTGGCATCTAAGTACTATAGGTGTATGAACTCAGCAAAATAATCCAACTCAGTCCAGCAGAGTATTTTCTAAAATTTCTTTTAAAGAGAATACAAATTAGAATTAAAACAGAAAAATTTTAAAGTTATCTGAATTTCACTTAACAAAGTAATATGAATTTCACAGTGTTTGTATTAATACATAGCATTCTCTTCCAATATTTCAAATTTTCTTTGGAGAGATTAAAAAGTGATTTTTAGAACACAGTATTATAGAATGTCTGTCAAAGTTTAGATTATAAACATGGAAGGGTTTAATTTGATCAAAGGAGGATACAATGTAAAATCAATGTACAACAGTTAAAAACAAAAGTTTACCCATGGAAAATTCATTCCTTTTTTTTTGGTAGTACCAGAGATCAAATTTAGGACCTTGCGTTGGCACTCAGACATCTCTACATCCCCCCCAACTTTTTTTTTTTTTTTTGTGGAACCTGGGATTAAACTCAGGTCCTTGCCCCTTCCAGGGAAATCCTTATTCCACTGAGCCATCTCCCCAGCCCTCTCCATTCTTTTTAAGGCTGTTTGAACTTTGTCAAGCCAATAGCTTTGTGTCAGTTTTCCACATATAACAATGAGATACTTGTGGTCAGTGACCTGCAGAGTCCCTTCCATCTAAAATTTCTGCATCTTTTCTGTGGCTTGTTTCAAAATAAATAGGGTAGAAAGTAAGAGTCTTGGACCAGAAATCTTAAACCAATTTTTTCTTCATTGCAGAGAAATAGCACAGTAGAGCATGCTGCTGAACACAAGCATCCAGAATAAGGCTCGAAAACCCTTCCATCCTGAAAACCTACAAAGACTGCATTAGTTTTCTGACATTTACCAGTTAAATTCATGCAAAACTAAATACTCCCACTGCATGAAAATTTTTGTTAAGAGCTTCTCTTAAAGCTGAATAAAATTTGATGAAAGAAATAATTGCTAAAATAAGTGATATTTATCGATGTATTGAATTTGTATTTATTACAGTTGGTTTCTAAGTCTTGCTCTGCACGCTTACTCTTCATCTATCTGGGAAGCAAATAAAACATCTTTTCCAAGCTTCCCTGTTGAATTTCCTGGCTCTGGGTGACAGCCCGGATCTTCTTCCACTTGAAGCCCATCACTAACTACCCCTTTCATTTTCTCTCTACCCTCTTTCATCTATTTTCATTCTGTGGTTCTGCTTCATCTTCTCTCTTTTTAAGTGTTGCAGAGCCTCAAAGTTGTGTACTTTTAACTCTCTTGACTTTCACTTTAATGATTTCCAGAGCAATTTGCACCCAGATCCATAACCTCAAGCACTAACTGTTATATACCTAACAGAAAACTTTCAATCCCTTTTTCATTGTTATTTTAAGATAGCAAAGTGCTCATTAATTGCCTAGATGAGCTCCAATCTGTAACCTAATACCTTTCAGTATTGAGTTCAGCACCTACAGTAAGTAGCTCAGACAGCTATGGGCCTCAGCTCACTTTTCAACCCTTAGCTCTAATACTCTTCCCTGCTTACTTTTAGGGTAGTCCAGATTTATTGACCCTATTGCAGTTTTTATTTTGTATTGCATCTGACTTCCCCAGCCCATGAGACTTTCCTTATACAAGCTGTTGTTTCTACAGGGATGACTTCTTCTTTTGTTCAGGTTGCACTTTAGTTATCATTACTTTCTGGAGGCTTTATAACAATATCTTATCACTCCCGCAGTAAATCGCCTATCACAAGTGTCAACCTACATTATTGGCCTCTTTTTGTTTTTAAAATAAATGTTTGCTTTGAAGCATGTAGGAATCAAGATGTTGCTATCAAAAATGTGGGTTTGTGTATTGTCTTTTGAAAACAGCAGACCTGGGTTATGTGTGAAATTCCTGAGGACAGTGACTTATTGATAATGAGCAATAGCTTCCTTTTTTAAAAAGTCCATATTTCACTAAAGATTTTTATCCAGTCAATATTTCCTAGTCAAATAATGCCTGCCCAGTGAACATTCTGCTGCTCTCAAGAAACATTTGCAAAATGGAAAGCTCTAGAAAAAAACAGTTCATGTTTGTTTAAAAGAATATTTGAATATGTCATCCTAGTTCTTCCTTCTTTTCATACCACCAGAGTTCTACTTTTTAATTATATTTTATTATATAATTTCTTTTGTACCAGGGATCAACACAACATGTGTTTGCCAGGCAGACACTTGCACTACTATGCTATCTACTCAGCACTGGTTACATAATTCTTTTACTGAGTGTTCTTTAAAGGCTTCCCTCTTGTCCGGTTCCCAGAGTATAATGCAGTGTACACAGAATGCCATTCAGAATGAATACATGGGAATTCTATAGACAGAATACATAGAGGAAAGGGCTCAGTTTTACCAAGGGTGAAGCATTGGGGAATGTGCTCCTTTTTAAAGGAGAGTAAGTTTAACCTGATTTTTGCCCCATGATTGTTTGAAAATCACAGTTGCCAGATGTTCAAATTATTTTTAAAAGTTATTGGAAATCTTGGTTTTCTTATAGAAAGTTAAAAAAAATAATGGCTAGCTAATTCAAATTCAAATCAAAACAAACAAAAAAATTTTGCTGCTTAAACAAAACATACCTAAACATTACTTTTTCAGTCTTCACTTGCCCTAAAACAAGATTTTTTCCATTAATGGTATGAATGAATCAATTGATACTTAAATTTAATAAAGTCTCAAGAATTCCTTCAGATTTGGTTTTGTGTCAGTATCTATGTCTCATAAAGTTTTCTTGATTTAACGTTAGACTGAGTTATTTTTCTTCAAATTTCAGGCTTGATACTATTTGTCCTGTCTCTCTTAGTACTTTATTTGTTTTCTTTTAATTTAAAAGGAGAAATAGTAAATGTGCACAGTAATTTTGGTCTGTTATGAAAAAGAAACCGCTTAGCATTTTCCTCAGCAACCTTCAAAAGAGACCTTTGATCTGATTCCTCTTGCTGGCTCCTAGTTTTATAGAGTTAAAGACCTACTTCGTGTTGCTAAGTGCATCATCATCGAGTTGGCCTTCCCTGCAGGAACAGATGTCTAGTGCTGCTTCACTTTTGTCTCCTTTCCTCGTTATCCACCACTTTACACTGAGATTAGACTGGTGCCTAAGGATGGATGCTCCTACGTGTCATTGTCACAAAAGTCTTAGTCTTCTATCGTCTAAATAATTTCTCATCGTTATCAGGAGGGCTAGGATTACATGTGGCCAGGTACATACTGTCACTCAGAGTTTCTGCTAGATAGGACAGAACTTACCATATTCTCTTATTGAAAGGAGGCCACAAAGATGCATCTAAATCTTGTGAGACAGAGAAATGCAACCCTATCATTTATTCAAAACTTCAAAAACTGAAAATACTTGGCAAGTAACTTGACTAACACAGTAAAAGGGACCCACTTCTCAGGTACAGGTCATCTTCAGTAATAATTTAGTGATGACACAGGTTATACCTCATTTTGATACATATAATTCCACAACTGTGTTTTGTGTATAGCATGCATGTAGTGTTTTGAAGTAAATTTTTGTCCTTTTTTGACTCATTAATTTGATATACCTCCAAAATATTCTTTCTCAGCTTCCAGAAATAAAAGTTTTGCCATTTGGGCTGCAAAGACACCTGACTACAGATGTTTAAAAGGACTCTTTGAAGTGTTAGCATAAAACCTTAAAACTGGGTGACAGTAATTACCAAGTAGAGTGGACCAAATGGGAAAGAAGCAGAGACCATTTCTCCTTTCCTGGCCATCTGTGTGTCCTCGGGGCTTGACATGCAGCACCTAGAGCTCACCAGTCATTGGCTGATTATGTCTGTGCATGCGACAGTCACGCACATAAAAACGCACAACCACATCTGTACTCTGAATAGCTACTTATTTGGCTTCTCGGATTCACCTTTTGGCATTTAACAATCCATTTTATTTCTACGTGTTAGTAGTTCAGCCTTCTGCCACTGCTAGCAAAAAGTCATCCTTCTCAGAAAGAAAGATGACTGATAGCTGGATTCAGTGGCTGTGCTGAGCCTGAAGTTCACATGCACATAAGACTAGGACCACAAGAGTGAGCTTGGGTTTAATACAGTGAAATGCACTAGTTCACTGGCCTCGCCGAACTGCAGCCCGTGTGCGGTGATCATGAACGTAGTGAGTTGTCTGTTGCTGCATGTCAGCAACAAAATGAGAGCCCTAGAAGAGCCACTGACTGCATATAATGGAAACAAATAGACACAGAACCTAAAAACATTGCCTATTTCTCAGTAGCACACGCTTAAAGTGGGTGTCTATGTTGATATTATACAAAGCTTATTAGTTTTATATGGATCACCTAAAATTTTTCAGATGTATCATATCACAAAGGATCTCCAATGAAATATGTTTAAATATGTGTATCATATTTAATTGGTAATAATAGCTAACATGCTTTGAGCTCCAGGTACAATGCTGTTATGCTGTAGTTCACGTGTGCCCCATGCTCCAAATCTCTTGTGTTCAGAGGTGAGATGTTCGGAAGGTGCTTGGCTCATGGGGTCACTGTTTCTATTGATGAGTTCAGCTGCTGAGTGTGCTGGTAGGAAGTGAGGTCTGCTTCGGAAAGGGGAGTGGTCGCTCTGTTGACCTTGCAGGGTCTATCTTCCTCTCCATCTTCCCTTTTGCCTCTGCTCTGTGGTCACCAGGATGTGAACAGCTTTCCTCCCAGGCTCTTCTGCTGTACTGCTTTTCCCTGAGGTCAGCAAACCAGGCATGGACTGAGACCCAGATCTCTGACACTATGGCCAAACTAACCCTTTTCTCTTTTAAATTACAACCTCCCAGTATTTTGTGTCAGAGTCAAGGAAAGACTAAGACAAATGCCAACACTTTGTGTATGATTTAGTGCTCATTGTAACTCCTATGAGGTAGATAAGTTGATTATACCCCATTTTACAAATAATAAGAAATTGAGAGCCAGAAAACAATTACTTGTTCTGTGTCACTTGATTGTTTTGCGTAGAGTTGGCTTTCCATATGACGTGCTTTTTTCAGGTTTCCTTAGGCAGAGTTTCTTCCATAAGGGTTTTTCACAAGGCCAGCAAATATGGTGAACGCCCCTGTGCACATCTCTTTCCTGGGAGGCAGGCGGAGAAGGACCTGGTTACAGGCTCCAAACACTGGCTGCCACATAGACACCCAGAGGAGGAAAGTGACCTGCAGGGCTGCTGTTCTACTCACTTAGGAGCCCTCACCACCATTTGGCCCAGATTCGGATTTGAGTTTAAATGTGAAGAGCAAAAGAATTTTGTAGAAATTATTCCAGAGCTTTGTAAATGAAGCCAGACTCTTTGATTCCTCCTCTGCTACTTTGACTCTTTACTGGATTTGAGTCAGAGATTGTGCTACTATTTTACTCAGGAAAACTAATGGAAAGAGTACAAAAAGGCTCGGTGGCCCAGGAAGCTAATTCCAACATTACTTCATTGTAATAAATTGGGACTTACATTGGAATTAATAATATTGTGATGCGGGCTGTGGAGAAAGCTCTAAGCACAAGGATCCAAGTTTGATCTCTGGTGCTGCATACCATGCCAGCCAGCGAAACAAGGCATCGTGGTCCACACCTATAATCCCAGTGCTGGAGAAGCTGACACAGGAGGATCACTTGCAGTCTGAGCTGCGTACTGAGACCCTTTGCCAAATAAATGAATAAATAACTAAATAATTTAAAAATTATATTATGGACAGCCAGATAGCTCAGTGGACTACAGCACCTGCCTACGCAGAGTGCAGTGGCCAGGGTTCGATCCCCAGCTTGCCATGCTGGCCCCACTTGTGAGAGGTACTGAGAGAGTGGCTGAGACTGGGAGTGGTGATACGCACGCGAAGTCTGGCTCTTGGGAGGCTGATGACAGGAGAATCACTACAAGTCTGATCTGTGTAGCAAGACCTTGGAGACCCTGTACCAAATACATGAAATAAAATTATAACATGATATCATCATTCATATACATCTTTGTGTATAAGAGTATTATAAGTAAGATTTAAAAGTCTGGCTAATGAAGTAGGGAAAATATGTGAAAACGTGCCTAATGTCCACAGGCCTATGGGTGCATGAGTCCTTTTCTATGTGCATTGGGTTGGGGGTGCTTCATTTTCGTTTATTTTCAATGTTATGATAGTGTCTTTTGGAAATGGATAAGACTTTGATTTCTAATAAATAAGAGAGTGTATTCTGGCTTGAGCATGCTTTGCTATGTAGTTCTGTAGACATTAATTACTTTCTCTACACTTTTATTTTTTAATCTAAAAAATACATAGAAAACAGACAGTAATCTCAACAAGGTTAAATAGTTTAAATGAAACTGTGTGTGCAAGGATCTCACCACAATGCCCTGCGTGTGGTAGGAGCTTATCAGTGGCTGATTTCCCACTTACTCTTTCGTTCTTGTTAATGGAACATAAGGTGGAGGGTGAAACTTCATGCAAGTGCCCATCTTAGGGTGCCCTGCGGCCACACTTTTCTTTCCTGGGGTCCTTCTCATAGAAAACTTTGACATAAAAGTATCTAGAATTTGTAAATTGCCTGATACTTCTTTTCACACATTGCCTTTAAAAGGAAGGAAATTTCTAGTTTTCAAGATTACTTCTGGGGAAAGCATAACAGCAGAATAAGGCATTTCTTTTCTTTGTTTTTTGGCTGGGGAATTTACATTTCTTATTAATTTTATTGAGAAACAAATAACAATGAGACAATTTCAAAACAGCTTAAGAATCTTCACAGGCAGATAAATGCTCGCTGAGCCTCTTCAGGCTTGCTTTAGTTCGTATTCAGTTGTGTGCTCTGTATAATCATCAAGGCTACAATATGATTTCGGCCCCATGGTTAGTGTTTGTTATATGGCATGGTTTGCTTTCAGATAGGGAGATTATCCAGAAAGGCTCAGCTTTACATCAAGAGTCTTTTAAATCTGAACCTGGAAGTCAGAAACAGAGAAGTCAGAGACATATGAAGGATAGGGGAGATACTGTGTTGCTGGAGGAAGCTACATAGGAAAAGAATAGAGAGATTTTTGGAATAGGAGACTTCTCAGCAAGGAAGAAAAAGTACAGAATTTAGCAGCAAGGTACTAAATTTACTCAAAAACTGGAAGCTAGCAAGTTCTTCCAAGGCTAGAGCAAGACACATAGTCAACATGTATTTATTTATTTATTTTTCACCTTTAAAATTTTTTATTTCATATATTTATTGCATTGTAGTTTCACCATCCAGTGGAATTGGCATTTTCTCAACCATGCTTTGTGAAATGGCATTGTTCTTCCAGTGAAGAGCTCTAATAAAATTTGTCAGTGCCTTAGAAATGTGTTCACTGAATTTTCTTTCTTATTAGTTATCTTCTGTTTGGAGAGCAAATGAAGGAAGACTCTTTTTTAAAATCGCAGACCCTATCAGCTGGGCTGCTGAAGAAGGAGAAAGAATCACTGTGTCTTTGTTGGAGTTCGAGCTTTCCATGAGGAGGAGCAGAAACTGGCTGGTAGCTGTGGGATAAACAACAGACTAGCAGCCTAGATAGGCTAAATCAGCTTTCTGCTCTCATATGCTATATCAAAGACTGAAGGGTGGAATCCACAGGTCCCGTGCACCACTCCAGTGGTCCTACTCCTCGACGACATCTGACATGTTCTCTGATTGTTAAGTAGAGCTCGCCATACCAGATCACAGTACATACAGTGTCTGGGCCTTGTATGCACTGCGAGCGGAGCCTATCCAGAACACACTCCTGCCTCTACTACCACAATGCCCTTGTGGGAAGAGCCTGGCATAGGCATTATTTAAATTCTACCCTTCTAAGATGGTAGGCAGAGAACCCATTTGTATTAGGAAAGATTATGACCCACAAAATTTTCTACTAATAGATGGAGACTTTTATTTTGTGGTACCAGGGATTGAACTCAGGACCCTGTGCTTGCCAAGCAAGCACTGATTCTACTGAGCTATCTTCCCAATCCTAGATGCAGACTATTTTACACCAGTAAGTTTTTGTTAATTTGTTAGACTGTAATAGAAAGCAAATACTCCTTCTGTTACTGACCTAAAATAGTGCTTTTTGGTGTTATATGATTTTGTACCATTATTTAAAATACTATGTGGTAAATATTATTAGACCCCATTTACCTGATAAAAAACTGAAGCAGTATGAGCTAAAGAGTCATCACTGAAGAAAAATTATTAGTGTATAACTCAGAAATGAATTGGATATTTCTGGCTTAAATGTTTGGAGGCTTACATGTCCTTAATTATGTAGGAACAGATATTCCACAGGGCTGATAACATGGCAAGTACAGGACAAGACAATATTGTGACATTCGACCTATAAAATATCTCATTTATAAACCTTCAATGAAAATAAAGACAATTAACTTCATGTTTTGTGTGATATGACTTGGTGATTTTAGATTTATGTATTTTTGTTTGTTTACTTGGCTTGAATGAACCATAATTGATGTAAAATTGTACACATTTAGTATAAATTTAGTTTTATGTATGCACTTGAAATACCATCAGCATGATGAAGTGCTAAGGAAATTTTCAGAAACGTTGCTTTGAATTTCTTGAATAAATCATACTACTCCAAAGCCAAAAGATAAGTCTTCTTCATTGTTTCCTGAGCAGTAAAGCTAAAGAGGGGTCCAGTTTGTTCTAGTTGATTTTCTTCTTCCTGTGCTTCTCTTTTCAAAGATATGAATGGATTTCTCACTGCTTTACAATTTTTTCATTTTTACATTCACCTAATATTATAATGTAGCAATAGAAATCATTCTATAAGGGGGAACTTCCATGTTGCACTTAATAATTTTGGGATGAGATTTAATTTAAGAGAATCTTGGTTAAAATTTGATGTGAGTAATTTTCATTAAACTTTACAATATAGCTGTGTAGAATGTATTGAAAAATGTTAGATCTCACAAAAATTTAGTTTTACACTATCATCTTAACTTGGGAGTAAGTGGTTTTCAATATAATCTGAAGCATAATTTGGACATTTTTAGTAAAATTCTACATATAAGTATCTATAGTTGGGCCAGAAAGAACATATTTTGATTAATATAACATTCAAACTCTCTACATTTTGATTTTCTGTTTTAAAATGAAGATAAAATTATACAATGCAATATTTGGTCAGTAAAAGGCATCTATTTTTGATGGTTACATGAATGGCAGAAGAAATGAGCTATGATTCATACTGATTACCTGTGAAAATAATTCATCATTTATTATGTATAGAATCTTAATGTGGCAGAGATAAATGGACTCGTCACAGATAGTTAAATAGGGATCCAAAGGGACAAATTCTAATAAATATCCAAGCTAGTACATTAGATAAGCAAATGGCATGGCATGTAAATTAAAGAACTTTGAGACAGATGATTTTGCAGAGGTCTAATCTTAGAGTTAGCCTAGACTGGTTGCACAGGAAATAATAGTTATGTGTTGTCCAGAAGATAGGAGTGTACAGTGAGGCTCTTTATCCTGGAATCACCCCTGCTCACAAGTGAGCCTGGAGTCCCTGAGTATCTCTGTGTGCCTTTGAGATAATAATTCAGTATTCTTAAAGAGGTTCCAGCTCTGATTGGAAACATTGTTGTTGACGTCTTCATTTTAATTACTTAGCAGTGGAAGATCATCTCAAACAAGAAAAGGGAAAATATCAATACTGCCTACTAAAATGCAACTAAAATATGTTATACTACAAAGTGGTTTTTGTCTGAATATTGCAAAACAAGCAAAAGCCAAAATGAAAGCTTTGTCCTTTCAAAGTCAGAAACTAAGTGTTCTGTACACAGCATAGTAGTTTAAATAACAGTGTCCCCTGAGAAACTGAGTGCTGAGTTAGCTAAGAAAGGAGTAAATATTTTCACCTAAGAATTGTTCTTGCAGTAGGGGATAACGTGATAATGTGAAGCCCAGGCAATCGGGAAGAGTTGCATTAGCTGCAAGGGTGGTTCACTTTAAAGTGGACCTGCTGCGGTCAAGGCCAGCACCATCACTGTGTCATTGCCTGGTGCTCGCCGTGTTTCAAGGCAG
>PVKA01055228.1:0-10410 GCA_004027165.1 Ctenomys sociabilis
TGTGTGTATACACATTTTAGATATATATTATAGGGGCTTTGTACCTGTCTATAACATACCTTGGTTCTTCTTTCTTTCCCCAGTCTCCCTTTTATTCTTTTTGATGTACATATTAACATTACTATATTCACTAGGTATCTCCTGTTTGCCATTCTATTTTTCTTTTTCTCCACACTTTTAGTGTTGGGGATTGAACCAACTTTTGTGGGCTACACAAGCATTCTGTCACCAAGCTATACTCCCACGCCTGACCTTGCTCTATTTTGAAACTTTTCTTGCTGATTCAGTTTATCTCTTGAGCTAACTTCTTGCACTAATTCTAGAATTGGCGTTTTCTATCAGAATATTTTTTTTTCTTTTCTCAGAGAATAGTATCGGCATACTTTGGCAGTTTAGCACGGCTATCTTGTCTTCTGTTGAGCCTAATGTTTGCATTTGAAAATATCTGAATTTATAAGTACAGCAATTTGCTAACTCATAGCATTTTTTAAAATGTGTTTAATACAGTGTCTACAGGGTCTCCCTATAGAGATCAGACTCATAGTGATCCTCCTGTTTTCGGCCTCCTATGTCCTGGGATTACAGGTGCATACCACCATGCCCAGTCTCATAGCATTTTAAAGAATGAAATGTGTATCATTCATTTTAACTTTTACAGATGATAATTTCAGTTCTTCATGCCCAACATGAACTCTGTGGTAAAGTAAATCTCATTGTTTCTCTAATATAAACCACTCACATCTCTGATCTTTTTCCCATTTGTCAAAAAATTTCCATAAACATAAAAAAAAAAAAATCACCAAATTTAGGAAATGGATAGAGCCGTGGGGCAACTTTTTTTTTTTTGCAATTGTTCCTGTGAATTGCAATTATTTTCCCCTAATGATAGAAAAAAAAAAAATCCCTATTTTCACATGACCAAAGGCATTTGTCTGTATTCATTTCAGTCTTGGCAAATTTAAAAGGCCCCTAAAAAGCATAGTTTTAGAAATAAATCTTGTTGTCGCAATATGTAACAAAAGATAGTTAATAAAAGTATTAAAAGATGAAATCTGTCTTTACATTCTAAATGGGAGACCCTGTAGACACTGTATTAAACACATTTTTAAAAATGCTGAGTTAGTAAATTGCTGTACTTATAAATTCAGATATTTTCTTTTTTTTTTTTTTTGTCTTTTTTGAGACAGGGTCTCACTATGCAGTTCAAACTGGCCTTAAGCTCACTTTGTAGCTCAGGCTGGTCTCGAACTCACAACAATCCTCCTGCCTCAGCCTCCCGAGTGCTGGGATTACAGGCGTGCGCCACCACGCCCGGCTTCGAATTCAGATATTTTCAAATGCAAACATTAGGCTCAACAGAAGTTCCAACCTTATTGGTCAGGAACTGAGAACTTTTGCAGTATGCTCCATCTCTTCGATTACCATATTGCCTTATCCACTTTCTTCCTTTCTCTGTTCATTTTAGTCACAGAATGATGAGAGTGAGGAGTGGAGGATGCTGCCTTCTCACTTTGGGTTCATTACGTATGATAAAAAGATAAAAAGTTAGTTCACTGGGGTATTTGAGTAGTTATCCAGCATACTCCTGGCTGTTGCTCTTTTGTGTTGGATGGGACAAAGAATAGTCACTAAATACTTGATGTGAGTATTTTTCCGGACAATTTTGTATTTTGGGGTAATTTTCCTCAAATTAGAATACATGAGAAAAATCTGGTTAATCAGTGGACCAGGCTGTTGGACTTCTATTTATTCAGAAGTTTTACTCTATAATCATAACGTTTTCTGAATGTTCTCATTTATCTTATCTGTTGAGCTGTATGTATGAGTATTCTGATTGCTTGGTTACATCCACCTGTCATAGTGGTTTTTAAAAAGGCTTTATAATAAAATTCTATCTTAGCTGGTAAAGTGAAAATAGTGAGAGACAGTTGATAATTGAAGCATGATTTTTTCCTCTTGCCTTTTACATAGTATTTAGTTAGCCATAGGTTTGGTAGAAAGAGAAAGGAATATGATTTTTGTCCTGGTATAGATGGCTTATCCAGTCAGAGACAGATTATATGGAGATTTGCTGCTGTTGTCTTCTCATATAATATAGCTCTACTTTTTTTTTTTTTTTTTTTTGTCTTTTTGAGTTAGGATCTCACTATGCAGTTCAGGCTGGCCTTAAGCTCACTTTGTAGTTCAGGCTGGTCTCGAACTCACAACAATCCTACTGCCTCAGCCTCCTGAATGCTGGGATTGCAGGCATGCACCACCACGGCTGGCTAACGTAGCTCTACTTTTTATGGGTTTTATGTTTTGTGATTTTGTATGAGATTTTTTCATAAAAACAAGGTTCTGTTCAACCTAGATAAAAGCATTTGATGGAGTGCTACTTTTTGAACATATGTTATGGCTGAATAGGTTTCTTTTTAAAAATTATTTATTTATTTATTTTCTATTTTTTTAGGGAAGGGTCTACAGGGTGTTCAGGTCTCACTACTAGATCAGATGTAATGATCCACCTGTTTGTGGCTTCCTAAGAGCTGGGATTACAGGTGTGTGCCACCACACCCAGTTTCAATTGCTGTGCCCTAGGGGACGGGGCCAGCATTGCAGGCCCAGGGATCGAACTCCTGGCCCCTACGCCTGCTTGTAGGTGCTTTAATTCACTGAGCTATTTGCTGTCCTTTTTTTGAACAGGTTTCATATGTGGAATTCTGTCATTTGTAACTGATGAGTGTAGGGTACATGTATGTTGTTATAATGTGTATTAGAGTTCTGTGCACTGTGTTACTGTTTTCATTCAGTCTGAATTTCTAGATAACAGACAAAACTTAATAGTTGTAAAAATAAGCTTAGTGATTTACATTGATGGAATTCAGGTCATGTTACCCTAACATATGACAACTTGACATACTGAGTATTGGAAGCTGAAATAAATTGAGAAAACAGCAGAAGCAAGATTCTTCCATGAGACAGGCCATAAAAGCTAGGAAGGATTTTCTGACTCTTCCATGAAACAAGTTGAAAGATACTCATGTGAGAAATGTCTTCTGTCTACCTAGAGGAAAAGGGCATCTTAAACTTCAAAGACAAAGAGACACAGAGAGCTTCCCAAACAAACAGACTACAACTGATTGTACTCTTTGCCCTATCATTTTTCCATGACTGAGAACTTTTACCACACCTGAATAAAAACCTTCATGACAAACTGTTACTTCAACTGGGTCTTCATTTCATTATGAAGATTTGTGTGTTGTGTAAAGCTTATTGTAAATTGCGTAAGTTTCTCTTGTTAATCCCCTAAACCCTGCCCTAGAGCTCAGGCCCACCACAAGAGTTACATCTTCAACCCTTCTTTTTATTTTGAGATGGGATCTTGTTAAATCACTGAATTGGCTGGGTTGGGATTTTGTGATCCTACCAGAATAGGTGTGTACCATAAATAGATGTGTAAGCCATATATTGTTTTAATTTTTAAAATTTTGTTGGCATATGTTTGTAGTACATATAATTTATAGTCATCTTGGGGTGAGTATCTGTACTTACTGCAGCTTATTTCTTTTTTTAATCCTCTTCCCTTTTCTCTCTCCTCCTTTAATTCCTCACCCTGATTATTGTCTTTTTTTTTGAGACAGGGTCTCACTGTGCAGTTCAGGCTGGCTTTAAGCTCACTTTGTAGCTCAGGCTGGTCTCGAACTCACAACAATCCTCCTGCCTCAGCCTCCCTAGTGCTGGGATTACAGGCATGCGCCACCACGCCCGGCACACCCTGATTATTTATTTATTTATGTATTTATGTATTTATTTATTTATTTATTTATTTATACATGATACAAGATTTCACTAAACAAAGTAATGGGAATCTACCAATGATTGCTGTATTATATGATGCTGTGTGCAAATTAGTTTTTCAGCTTACCAGATATAACATATAAGTTAAAAAAACTAAGAAGTTAAAAGAAATTCAAAAAGAGGAAAATAATCAGAGTAAAAACAAAAATTGTGAGCATTAACTGCTTCTTTTTTTTATACTCATATAATTAGAATTCTGAAAGTAGAGAGGAGTAGGCAATAAATATTTAATGATTTAAAATTTCTGAATTTAGCTCAACTTTTAATACCACATTTCCAAGAAAAATGAACCTTTTGCACAAGAAATTTAAATAAAATCGTACCAAAATATGCAAAAATGAAATTGTCCAAAACTTATTATAAAGAAAAAAATGATTAAAGCATATACATAAAATATTAGCTATGGAAGAATAAAATTAATTAGCATCTTATTCCACATTAGAAAGAAAAAAGAAAAGGACCAAGTGTGTAAGAAACTAGACTAATTAAAGGACTGAAAGAAAAAAAAGATCTATCCTCTTTGAATTTTATACTTAGCAAAAGTACCTTTGAAAACTAAAATATTTTCTAGTTGTACAAACTTGAAATATTTTAATACCTCCAGAAGTAGCATATAGAAAATAACAAAGAGCATAATTCAAAAGGCAAGAGAAGTTACAGTATGCTCCTGAATGAACAATAAAGAGCTTTCAAGGTGATAGTTATGCAGGACTATATAAACCTTATTAGATGAATCCTTATTTAAAAGGTCAGTGAAGATTTCTATGAAATAGTACCAATCTTATGTTGGGTTATACACGTATTTTTTTTTCCATATATATGTGTGTGTATATGTGTATAAAGTACAGGGAAGAAGTAATATAAAGTAACAGAAAATGGAAATATACTTTTTAAAGTTTCTAATACTAGAAGAAGATACCATATTGTTGTAGGCAGCGGAGTTAGATAGAAATATTCTAGGCAGTCAGACAGGACCAGGCCCTCAAGGAGACAGGGTGACATTGCAACTTGGAAGAGACAGACACTCCCTATGGGCCACACCTCAAGAACAAGACAAAAAGAAGAAACACTGCTACATACTTCCCTAGGGATGGGCATCAGGGATTGATATTCTAAATAGGTACCAATCACCTTGAAAGAACCCTATTGAGTCACTAGCCCAACCCCCAACAGTAAGAGACCCTGTCCCATATTCATGTGTACTTGCTATGTGACTCACTTCCCCATTTGCTACTGGATTTAATCAATTTTACCTGAGCTGTTATGCTTGCAGTCTCATTGGTTAACCACAGTTTTGTCCCACCCCAGGCCCACCTAAGTGATTTCCCGTGTCTTTTCTGCCACCTTAGACCTGCCTCACTGCATGGTGTTCCTCTATAAAAGTCCCTGGAAGGGGCTGGGGAGATGGCTCAGTGGAATAAGTGCTTTCCTGGCAAGCACAAGGGCCTGAGTTCAATCTCCGGTTCCGCCAAAAAAAAAAAAAAAAAAAAAGTCCCTGGAAGAGACAGCTTGAGGAACTACCCCCTGGGGGCGCCCTCCTGTTCCTCTCTTGGACTGTAGCTTTCTTTCCCTCAATAAATCTATTTTGCTCATGACCTCTATTTGTTCCTAAAATTCATTTTTTGATTTTAGAGAACATGAACTTGTACAGGTCAGTTCCAGAGATCATTTTTCCCTATATCGTTTGGAGGTCACCCACCCGAGATCAGTTTTTCTCCCTGTATCAGTATGATGTCTTTTAGATAAATTGTAATTCAAAGATATGGTATAAATCTTAAAACAAAAATTAAGATTAAACAATATTCAAATAGTTAAATACTAATTAATTAAAAATTAAATGTTTTAAGACAGTTGAACTAAGAAAGTTTTCATTATAGTAAAGAAGTACTAAGAATAAAACATAAGATAAATACTGGAATGACAAATAAATTACCATCACTTCTGACAGTTTGGGGATAGGATATTGCCCAAAGTTCTAGTGTATGGTGGACATGAATAATGACCATGACACTTAACTGGTGGCCAGGTGTCACTGTGGGACTGAGCTATAGCTATTTCCTTAAAATCCACCCTGTAGACCCATGTGGAATCATGACCCATAGGGTGCAAGAGAAGTCCATTTGTAGTGTGCTGGTGGAAATATTTTGCTGCGGTACACAAAAGAATAACTGAAAGCTACTATTGTATACCTCTTATTATCCTGTGTTTAATTGTTTACCCTATTTGGTGGGTTCTTTCCATTCTCGTTCATAGGGTTTCTTTCCCTCAATAAATCTATTCTGCTCATAACCTCTGTTTGAGGTCATTTTGCTCCCTCTCTAGAACATCATTTTGTAGTCTGTGTAGACTTGGCTTTGTC
The DNA here is from genome assembly GCA_004027165.1 of Ctenomys sociabilis. Classification (NCBI taxonomy): domain Eukaryota; kingdom Metazoa; phylum Chordata; class Mammalia; order Rodentia; family Ctenomyidae; genus Ctenomys; species Ctenomys sociabilis. The sequence continues at coordinate 6,200 of PVKA01055228.1, forward strand.
ATCATGAAATTCTTAATTGTTCTTTGACATGGAAGTATTTTACTTCTCCATTATACTTGAAAGAGAGTTTTGCAGGGTATATCAGTCTGGGTTGGAATTTATTTTTTTGCAAGACTGGAAGTACTTTGCTCCATGCTCTTCTTGACTTGATAGTTTGTGAAGAGAAATCTGCATTATTCTGATGGGTTTTCCTTTAAACATGATCTGTTTCTTTTTTTCTGGTGGCTTTTAGAATATTGTTCCTGTGCTAAATTTCTGGGATCTTGATTATTATATGTCTGGGAGTGGTTTTAATTGGGTTGATGTTCTTTGGAGTTCTATATGCTTCAGTTACTGAATATCAGATAGTTGCCCCATATTTGGGAAGTTTTCTGCTATTACTTCCATCTATATTCTTTTTATATCATTTGTATTGAGTCCTTCCTTCTCATTGATGCTTATTAGTCTTACATTGTTCATCTTTGCATCATCTTGCAGGTATTGAATTATTTTTTCCTGTATCCTAGTTGTTTTTAAGAGATCTTTGCTTACTTTTTCACTAGCTGCAATGGTGTCTTTAAGGTCAGAAAGTCTATTTTCACTTTCACTAATGGATTTGCCAGCTTGTGATTGAGGTTTTAATTTCCTGTATATCACTTTGGATCTGTTTCATACATTCTAATTCTTTCCTATATTGATTATTCAGGGGTTCCATCATTTTTATATTCTGCTCTATTTCTTTTTGATCTTTTTTTTTTTTTTTCTTTTTTTGAGACATGGTCTCACTGTGCAGTTTGGCTGGCCTTAAGCTCACTTTGTAGCTCAGGCTGGTCTCGAACTCACAACAGTCCTCCTGCCTCAGCCTCCTGAGTGCTGGGATTACAGGCCTGGACCACCACACCCGGCTTTTGTAGGAAGTTCTGCTGAAAGGTTCCACGCTGGGCCTGTGCTCTGGGTCGCTTCAGGATCTGGTGGCCTGGGCAGTCTCACTCACATCCCAGGCCTGTGCTCTGGGTCTGTTCAGGATCCAGTGGCCTGGGTGGTCACACTCCTAAAACTCTTTTTTTTTTTTTTTGCAGAACTGGAGGTTGAAGTCAGGTACTTGCGCTTGCTAGGGAAGCACTTATTCCACTGAGCCATCTCCCCGGCCTAATTAATTAATTAATTAATTAATTATTTGCAGAACCAGGGATTGAACCCCACCCTGATTTTTAATTTTTGTTGATATTATTAGTCTTAGCACCTTACAGTATATAGCATTTGTATTCACTAAGGTTACTTGGTTGAGCCATAAATTTATTTATTTTTTGTCTTTTTGAGAAAGTTTCACTATGCAGTTCAGGCTGGCCTTGTTCTAGCAGGAATACTTCCTTCTCAGCCTTCTGAATGCTGGGATTACTGGTATGGGCTATCATGCCTAACAAAGCCATACATTTAGAAAGATAAAAGGAAAGATAATTTTCCTACTTTACATTATTTGTTTAATCCTTACTCAAACTTGCAAGGCAACTGTTATCTTTATGGCCACTCAATGAAACAGACCCTAGATCTAACATTTCTCTCTTCCTTGTCTTGCTTTGGGGCAGACCTGTGGCCAGGGAACTAAAAGTGGCCGCCTGGGCCTCTGGATCCTGAATAAGACTCAGAGTGCAGGCCTGTCGTGGAACCCTTCAGCAGAACTCCCTGCAAAGAGGCTAGAGGCAAGACCCACCCAGCTGATTCAGGAGCAGAATAGTTTTTATTTTCTTCTTTAATGAAACCACACTCTACCTGGTTAAGTTCCCACTATATGCTTGACTCTTTGTTCAGAATTATATATACAGGTTGTAAACATTTTCTACTTCAATTCTCCCAAGTTATTTTGATCTATTTATGTTCCTTTGAATTTGTTAGGATCTGGTTCATCTATGTCATCCCCACAGTGAGCTCAAAGCCTGGTGCATAGTTGGCATTCAGTATATATGGATATTAGTGCTATACTGTGCACAGGGATGTAGGGTATTAAAAGACAATATAAGTATGAACTTAATGTTTTGATTGGATCGTAGGATATGGTATATAAACATGACACCATAGAAATTGCTTTCCTGAAGAATACTGTCACAACCACACAGGAGTTCTTCATTATTTTCAGTTACTTTTTTAAGACTATGTACTTGTCCTATATGCAAAATACAACATTATGTATTTTAATGTGTTGACTCAGGTGCTTGCTTCTAAGGTGCTTTTGCTATAGAAATACAAGAATCTTCAATGTATAGTTATAAATATGTAATTATACAGAAATGTATGATTTTCTTTGTATAAAATCAAAGTTACATGTTATGCTGTATAATACTTATGTTATAAAATTTCATCTTGTTTTTTTCACAGGCCGCAGAAGATGTCACTTTCATTGGGCCTGACACAAATGCTATTCAAGCCATGGGTGACAAGATTGAAAGCAAATTATTGGCCAAGGAAGCAAAGGTTAACACAATCCCTGGTTTTGATGGGGTAGTAAAGGTGAGAAACTGTTTCACCATAATACTTATAGTACATGTCATTAAGTCATGTACTTGTGACAAGTGTAGGAAAATGTAATTAATACTTTTTGAATATATATGAAGTGAAAAAAAATCAGTCTTATTTACAACTTAAGAGTATTTTCTTTTCTTTTTTTAATGTATGTATTTGGTATAGGGTCTACAGGATCTCACTATACAGGTTGGACTTGTGATCCTCCTGTTTTCAGCCCCCTAACTACTGGGATTACAGGCGTGCGCCACCATACCCAGTCTCGGTTGCCATCTCAGCGTGTCCTGGGGGCAGGGCCAGCCCGGCACATGGGGACTGAACCTTGGTCCAATCCATTGAGCTATCTGGCCAGCCTTAACTTAGATCATTTTCAGTGGTGTAAATTAAACAGTGTAGGGCTGGGTCATGAGTTCAATTCCTAGTACCAAAAAAGAAAAGAAGATACAGAAGAGTGTAAAGTCCACTTAATTATTGCAATCAGTGAGTCAATATTTATGCAGATTTTCCATCAGAAAAAAGGGATGATTGAAGTTGTGGAGTTAGGGTTGTAGCTCAGCAGAGCATACTTGCCCAGCCTTGGTGGGGTCCTGGGTTAAGTTTCCGCACCTTTAAAGAGGAAGGGAGTCACATCTCTGGATTTAATTTAAGTGTCTTCTATATTTTGATGTCCTATGTTCACTTTGGGCCTTTTCCCATATGCACGAAGTGTACACTATAATCCTGTTTCGGAATAAGTGAATAGTATGGCTCAGTAGACCCCAAACATTGAGTAATTGACTTTGGAGCTGGAAGCTTCTGAGCAGCAAATGTAGAAATTGGAGTATATGGTCTGCTACAAAGCCTAGGAAAAATTTGCATAATTTTCTAGTGAGAACAACACTTATATAGGCTTTAAACTTTGTAAGTTGAGTTAGCCTTCATTTTTTTTTTTAATGCCTTTTGACATTGTATGCTGGGCAGATTTTCATTGTGAAGGATCATTTCATGCATTACAGAAGATCTTGAAAGCTCAGCCCCTGTTTAATAAGTATCCTCAGCCTCTTGCCCACATCAACATGTACACTCAGCCCTGCACAGCTCCAGCTTTTGCACCCACTGATTTTATCAGCTTTGGACTGAAAATGTTTGGGGAAAAAATGTGCATCTTTTTTAGCGTATACGTATCTCTTATTCCCTAAGCAATATGTATAACAACTATTTATATAATACTTAGTTTCTTAGGTTTTTAAAGTAACCAGATTATTTAAATTGTATCAAGGTAACAGACTGTGTGTAATGCTGCTGTTTATATATGGAGGACTTAAGCATCTTGGGCGCTGGTATTGCTGAGAGATCCTCTGGTTATTGATGGACAGAGCTGTTTGCCTCAGCCTGTTTTTTTTTTTTTTTTTTTTCCGGAACTGGAGATTAAACTCAGACTCTTGTACTTATTGCCAGGGAAGCACTTATTCTACTGAGCCATCTCCCCTGCCCCACTCAGCCTGTTTTCATTCATTTTGTTTCTTTTCTTTTGCCTCAAGGAAGAGGGGATGTTTCACCTGCTCATTAAAGCCAGTTCCTCTTTTGTGCTCCATATATGTGTATTTTGTACTTCACAGGGTACAGTTTCTACTGAATTTCTTTCTTTCTTTCTTTCTTTCTTTCTTTCTTTCTTTCTTTCTTTCTTTCTTTCTTTCTTTCTTTCTTTCTTTCTTTCTTTTTGCTTGCTTCCTTCC